>JAZGTI010010008.1:4885-18159 GCA_036877585.1 Botia kubotai
AGAGAGAGAGAGAGACTGCAGACTGCAAGTGAACTTAAAACACTCACATCAATCAGGTTTTTGGCTCGGAAAACATCTTCAATTTCATATGTTAAAAAGTCTTCCTTTGTTTGTCCAAGACCATCAATGTGAACTCGCTGTACTACGACCTAAACAATTGAAATATATATAAAAACAACAACGATATGCCTTCACAACACATTTATGCACGTACAAGCATTAGATGTACCGCTCATAAAACTCTTACATCTTTATTTTCAAGAACGTTCTGCTTCTCCTTGTGCTCTGGTTGGTCCAGGTCCAGGTCCAGGTCATCCGCCTGAAGGCCCAGTTCAGGCCCGTGCATGGGCAGAGGGTCCAGACTCTGGCTCAACAGGTATGTAGTAAGTTAGGGTTAGTATACTACACATACTCTGATTATTAACTGTAATATGTACGAAGAATTTAGAAATAAACTATCACAACAGGGTTTGTAAGTCATATATACTGTACGTGACCATTAAACCTGTGTTATAAGTGACAGTTTTTGTTATGTGCACAAGTAATTTATTTCAGTGGCGGATCTTTTGAAGAACCGCGTTAACATCATTTGTTTTCGGCCTGTCATTCAGACTGTTCAGAGGTCACTGCTCAGCACGACTGTGAGGAAAAGCAACACTTACCCTGGCATACACGGTGCCCATATTTAAAAGTGCTTATACAGTCAAATGTCCCCAGTAGTATAATGAAAAGAACTGAATGCGTGTGAGGAAACATCCACAGCTTCTGACTGACACTACAACACAGTCCCGCGGGCGGCCATGACACCCGGTAGCCACGCCCTTCACAACGATGATTGGCTGCGGAAGAAGGAACAACCACGTCACAATTGACGTGTATACGTCACAATATTAAAAAGCGGACAGAACATACAAACACTACACAGATTTATGTGATTGTTATCTGTAGTTGTCGATATGCTTCTAGTCACTTACATGCAGCTGACTGACCGAACGCTTGATCCATGTTTTCTGATACACTGTATAATTACAGTTGTTCACAATAAACGTTTTTTTACCTTTACTGTGATCACACATAACATTACAATTCAACACCCGTTATCAACCCCTTTCATTCACACAACAGATTTTAACTGGTCTCTCAACCAGATATTAGGAATCAGTTATAAAACTTAAACCAGATTAAAACCAAGTCTTGGATTTACTCCAGCAAATCATTTCAAAACACGCAATATAAAATTGCACGTTCTCAGTTTCTGTCAATATCACACCATCAAACATAAGACATCATTTTGAATTATAATGCAGACATCAGCATAACCACATTTTAATGAACATTAAAGATAATCATGTTTACAGTGAGTTAAAAATAGCACCATGTAGGAGTATTTGGATAAAGTCATTCATGTCTGAGATACGTTCAGACAGTCACAGTTTAGTGACTAGACAGTACTGCAGAAAGAGGTTGTGTTCACATAATAGCCTTGCCTTATATGAAACACATTTACAGAAGTGTGCCGTCATTCACCAGAACACTGTCTTGCATTTATATCAGCATCTCCAGACATGTAAAAAGATCTCATCTTTAACAAAAGTAACAAAACAGTTTCAATTTCAAGTGTCTTGCTAGATACATTATGATGTAAATGATGTTTGAAAAATCTGATATTAAAAGGACTGTGTAGCTATATTCAAAACATTACTACACAAGTAGTTCCATCTAAAAATATCAAAAGAAATAGTGAACACACTCCTTACAGACAAATCAAGTATCAGTCCCTGATTTACAGCAAATAAACAGTGTGCTAAACCACTGTACACTAAACTACAGAAAGTAACAGTAACCCTAAACCAGTGGAGTCAAATCCTGCCTCTGTCCAGTGGAGACACAACCCTAATCAAACACACACGACTATCAGTTTCAGATGACCCTGTAGACATGAACTAGTTTAGTTGAGGTGTTTTTGATTAGTTGGAGATAATCTCCGTAGGACAAAGAGCAAGAATGGCCGCCTCTGCACTAAATCTGTCATATAACAGATGAATATATAGACCAATTCCATAGAAACTCTACTTCCTAAAATATTTCATTCATTCAGAATACAGTTCTTAAGAGTCTTGAGGGCGTCTGAGTGAAGTTGTGAGGTTCCGTCTCTTCACAGTATAGCAGCCATTGGTTTCTCTTGTGCAGGTCGAGTCACTTTGCATTGTGGTGCAATTCCTCAAGTGATTCTTTACCCCACCCGACTGTCATTAAAACATACCGTCACAGTGAAGCACAGGAGAAGACAACCAGTGCACAATAAGACTCCAGGGTTTGGTTCTGAGAAGAGCTGACAGGAGGGCCAGCATCTGTGGAACAGCACAGATCCTCCAGCAGGCCTCATATGAAGTCCCTCAATATGGCCCGTCCTCACACAGCCCAGCTCTGGGCCTGAGAGGAGCTGCCGATATCTGGAATCTGATCAGTGAAGGACCGTGTCAACAACTGACCATCTTGAACTTGGCCAACTGGGTTTGGGTTTGTGGGTGTCTTCTCAGCTTCTTCTGCTGAATGTCAAGAAACACAAACCAGGTAATGGTGCAAAATATGCCAAAAAGCAGCTTTACAATAAATCTTTGTCTACAAGTCTCTATTGAGCAAGTGGTTGCATACAGTTGACATTCAGTACACAACTACACTGCTTTAAATCAGATAAAGGTTCAGAATCCATTAATGAAATCTCACAATATTGCATTGACTATTCATATTCATTCACTAACCTGTTTGCTCAGATGTGGTGAAGTTACAGTATCCATTGCCTTGACTCATATCAGATGCAGGTTCTCCATAAGCTCCTCCAAAAGCCATCTCATAACCTGGATCATACTGCTCCTCCTTGATGGCCATTTTCTTAGCATCCTCTGGAAAACAGAACATCAGTGCTATTGAGTGTACAATATGACATCAAAAGTTGTCCAGAATTGGTAGACAAGGTTAGGTTTTGTAAACCTTTGGCCAAGCCGAGATCAAAGGTATAGTTCACTTCCTCGATGTCCTTGTTCCTGATCAAACCCTTCAGCTGATCCCTGAGCTCTCTGAGCTTGATGTAAAAATGCACTTTGTCCTGAGCACGTGGGAACTGAGCACAGCGGGCGCTGGAAGACGGCATCAGGTACAACGCCTACAGAGAAGAAAGAGTGGATTGTGGGATTCCTCTAAACTACAGCGCTTGAGTTCAGTGTGACAAGACAGCTCATGTCATCAGTGCAGATGGTTTCTTACTGTGTCACAGTCTGGGATCCTGTGAGGCTGCAGGCCAAACTCAAGCGTTTTGGGCTTCTTCCCAAATATCTCTCTGCAGAACATTTCATAAATGCCTGAAACAAAAAGAAGCAATAAATGCACGTCTCTTATATCACACACGTATATTAAAATTCTACAGCAGTCTGAGGTCGTTTACTCACATTTCCCGTTAAAAACCGCTATGAGTGGCTTGAATGTCTTTATTTTTTCCACTAGGATTTTCCCACCCTCTCGAAGCTCCTTGCTATGGAAAAAACAGGTCAGAGGAACAGCACGTCAGTCTTCCAGCCCTACATGAAAGCAGCAGCTGCAGGCTGTGCATCTACCTGGAGAGATCTTTGCTTCCTGGCGTCGCTCTTTCCACCATATTAGTGAAGCCAATGCCGTATTTCTCCGGCAGACTCTGATCATCCATGTGATTCAACAGCTTCTCTGTGAATCCCGACAGGAAAAGACACTTCCCTAAAAGATACAAACTGTTGCTTTTAAACGGGCGACCATAACCACATTGTGTTTTGAAAGGCAATGATTAGATTTCAATTCAAGTGCACTTACAGAAATGATTTCCTGGGCCAGGAAACCATCTTCCGATGAAAGCCGCCATCAATCCTGGATTAATTCCAATCTGTATCATTAAAAAAATGAGAGGTAAAGATGTGTCATTTTCATCTCTTTGGGCATATTCCCTCAATGTTTTAACACAGCTTTACTTTAAACATACTTTTTACTTTATACTTTAAACAACTCTTTAAAAAAACGTTTTTTTTTCCCAGACAAACACCATATTAACTTACAATGACATAGTCCAGGTTGGGGGTAAGGATGTCTGGTAGTGTTTTCTTCATGACCTCCTCCTCCGACATGCCTTTAAAACGATCTACTTTCCTCTTCACCTTCTTGAAGGTTTCATCAATCTTCTCCTGTCCCTCATTATCTACCTTTGCTTTCTTGGGTTTAGGTCCAGGTTTGGCTTTGGGTCCAGGTTTGGCTTTGGGTTCAGGTTTGGCTTTGGGTCCAGGTTTGGCTTTGGGTCCAGGTTTGGCTTTGGGTCCAGGTTTGGCTTTGGGTTCAGGTTTGGCTTTGGGTTCTTTGTTTGCTGGTCTTCCTCTCTTGCCTTTAGCAGGTGCTGGAGGCTCTTGTTGGGCAGCAGCCTCTGGATGTACAGGCATCTGCTGCATGCCTCCCTCTTCTCTGAATCCCTCCGTCATATAGGCAGCATTGCCATTGGCCATGTGTGGGTACTGCGCCTGAAGAGCTTGTAAATGCTGCTGAGCGGACTGAACCCTGTAAAACATCAGTCCAAAACAATTCAACTGTAATAATATGCAAATAGATGCGCCTGATACTGTATAGTTTAAGGAATCAGTAAACGAACCGGCTTGACCTTATTTTTACTGCCAAATGAATACATGTTAATTTTATTATTGCAGAAGCACAGCAAACATCAGATAGACTGGCAAATGCAGCTGAGCAGTAACTAGTTGTTTAGTCGTGCTTGGCGACACAGCCTGGTTAGTAGCATTTAAAATCAGAGGGAAACGCGGAGGGTTACAGCAGCATACTGAAATCCGTGGGGTCGCATTTAATCTGGTTGCCAGTTGATGACAGAGACACTCACCATTGCTGGAGATATTCCGAGGGAGCATTGGGCAAAGATCCATACAGCTTTTCATCCATCTTTACAAGATTTAAATCCGTCAATATTCAAAAACAATTTCAGTGGTATTCTCACAGGGGAATATTTATAATCAGCTGTTTTATGCCCCCCTACTAGATGCGTCTTAAACACAGACAAATGTACGGAGTATACTGAACATCCCACATACACAACCCCTGCTGCATGTAAGTCACAGTCACACGATTTCGACTTGGTAGATAATCTACACACGTAGTGAACCAGCAGAAATACCCACGGTGCTGCCAGCAGCAGTATTTACACCGCTAGTATATGAAGTATTTACACCGCTAGTATATGAAGATATGTTTCATATGCAAATACACTGCACAGATTCTTTACTTCTCGTAAACAAGTCATGTGTGATACACTGCTAGCGTGGTCGGCTAACATTGGCCTAGCGTGTTCAGTTCATTGAGTACAATAACCGATGGTCGCAGCACGACACAACAAATCCGTTGAATATTAAAATCAAGCTGTGTTTAGTGAAATCAATACATACCGTTGTGGTACGATTAAAACAACAGTCCACTAAAATGTTGATTTTTAAATTTAAGGAACAACACCGGCGAAAGCAACAAAGACTAAAAAGCGAGAAATCAATTTGACATGGACTGTACCAATGTACTAACACTGGGGATTCACCGGGCAATGTACGTCTACCTTTTCCTTTATGTGAAATAAAACAGACAAATAATTGCAATATATGCATTGTTAAATTAAAAGAAAATCAAATGTGTTGCATGTAATTCATTTCGTTGGCTTGTTTGTTTATTTTAGTATGACACTGGAGAACTCACCCCCCATAACTTATATTGCGTCTTTCCTGACGTTTAAACGCTTGGAGTCGAGTCTCTCGTTAACTTCACTTCCCGTTCACCGCATGTCAAGATAAAGCTTTACTTTACATCTGCATAGAGTAATTGTGCCATTTTAAATGTGTATGCCAATGAGAAAAAAATAGTTATAAAATAGTTATGGCTCTTATTTTGACACACATAATACAAAATGCATTACCACTGTTATTATGACATAATGACATATATCAACAAAAGATAAAAAGTTATTGTTGTTCCCCCACAGCACATGCAGTGAAGACATGACATGATGATGATCTTTCTTCAATAAGCTCTTGTCAGGTTGTTTTGCTGATGTTTGGAATCTGGTCTGCAGACGGCTGTCTGTCTGTCTGTCTGTTATAAATTTAGTTTATGTCCATTTTTACTCTCACATACATTCTCTCATATTCTTTCTGAGGATAAGCCATGGAATATTATTGAAGTAAACAGCACAAAGGAAATTAGGACGTAAAACAGACATGTTAAATTTAAATAGATGTAGCAAATACAAGTATCTACCTGTCCCATTACCACAGAAACTGAATGCTGGCTGTGCATACCTGAAATATTAAATGAGATTCAAGTGTGTCAGAGATGAAAGAGTATGAATTAAACAGCCGAAACATATTTTGCTATTAAAGACAGCGATTAACTGTCTGTACCTCTGCAGCATCTCTAAAAGCTTAGAATACACCTCAGTTTGCTTGATTCAAAGACAGAATATATTAAATATATAATTAAATATTACACAAGTAAATAAATAAATAAATAAATATAAGTCTTAAAATTTCAATCAGAAACAATTACCAATACTATATGAATTTAACTATGCAGCCAATTACAATCAATAAGACCCCCGTACAAAAATGAAATAACTCGTTTTGCCACATACAGATACATTAGTATTCAATATCACTGTAAATGGTGTCGTTTATGTTCTTCAGCCTTACAAAAAATAGTTTAAATGATGTTACATATGATAATCAACAAAACTAAAGGAAAATGTCAAAATAAAAGTCTTAGTTTATTAAATTGTCTTAACGAATGGTTCAAAACTTTGCGTTATTGATGTAAACTCTTGAATACTGTTAAAACGTGAATATTAATTCGCATGTAGATGTTGTACGCTGTTATACAATGACGTACTGAGGTTTCTGACGGCGTGCGTCACACGCTTTGGAGCGTACCACTATTTACAAAGAGGGGGTCTTATTTTCCCCTCAATATGTTTGTGTGTTAAACGCAGTGTGTGTAATATTACCTGTCCTCGGATACCTATACAGAAAGTATTTTACTGAATGTTGAGTCTTTTTTTAATTGTTTAGTGCAGGTTTAGGAAGCGATTAGTTTCATTACTCCCTGTGTGTCATTTGAACCGTTCGAAGTCACTAGCTGCACATGTGAGCAACAAGCAGCGGCTGGACGTCTTACAGCAACTGTAATATTACATCGATCATAGACTAACAGAAGTGAGTATAGCTGCCTTTAGTTTAATCCTGGGAAAACTCATGTGTGTAATGCGTTTTTTTACATGTATAATAGTCTGTAAGTCGTCATTTGTTGTTGTTTGTGAAGGTAGCTACAGTAGCACAGTGATGAAATGACCTTCTAGCAGAATCTGATCTTGCTCAAGTTGATTAAGATGTAATGTGATTTTAAAATAAAACTTACACTAGCTGTGGGGAGTTACACATGTTACATAATGCTGTGGGTTGGTAATTACCGGGGACTATATGTTTATGCATCTGTAACAGACAGCATTTAAAGATGCCGGCAGGTGTATCCTGGCCAAGATATCTGAGGATGTTCACGGCTAGCATGCTGTCAATGTTTGCCGGAGCACAAGTTGTTCATCAGTATTACCGCCCTGATCTGGTGAGTGTCAGAATCAAGTGTATTTCCGTTTGTTATTTAAAAAGTTTAGTTTTTATTACATCTTTTATTTCTGTCAAATCCATTTTTGATTTTTTTGTCCTGTGTTACAGACCATTCCAGACGTCCCACCAAAACCTGGAGAACTGCGAACAGAACTTCTTGGCCTGACAGACAGACAGACAGACTCTGAGAAACAATGACACGTTTTGTTTCATAATTACTGTACATATGCACATAATGTTGTAAAGACTCCCCAAACCTGAGGACAGATAAGACAAAAATCCAAATTTATTCTGTGAATAAAGTTTTTGTACTTTGTCTTCATTATCATGGTCTCTTCGTTGATTGTTTTACTTTAAAACTGGACATTAGACAGTAAAGAGAAATGATGTTTTCTGTTGACATTTTCTGTGATGTTTTGTTTTATTTGCCTAATTCTATTAATTTTATTTATTAAAGACTTGCAGTATTGTGCAATTAGCCACGAAGTCTAATGATCAGTGGTAATTAGTCAAAAAATAAATACATATACTATGTAGTAATTTATTAGTACTATGTAGTATATATGTAGTATATGTATATATGAGTTAGTACATAGTATATGTTCTATAACAGGAATAATAGGACACGAGTTAGCACGCAGTAACATTACAGTACACGGGACCTTTAATGTGAAAGCGCATGTGTGTGTGTGTGTGTTTGACGGGCTGTTCTGTAGATCATGTACAGCTGAACGCGCCTGTCATACAGAAGAAACATGTCGAGCGTGTCGCGGAACCTCTCATATCTCATCAAACATAAGCGCTTAACGACACTCATCACACACTGTCAGCATGTGCAGGCGAGCAGCACAGCGCCGCGGTGGTTCGGCTCCGGTGTCCGGCGGTGGTTCGGCTCCGGTGTCCGGCAGCTGTCAGCGGGCACGTGCTCCTCCAGTGACAAGAGCAGCTGGCTCTGGTCTGTTTACACTGAAACGAAAAGACAAACACAAGGTTAGTTGTCATACACATGAGAGTTACACTAGAGGTGTGAATGCATGAGGCTAAACGGAAGCCGTTTCTTGCTGACAGTCAGTGCATGAGAAAGTGTGCAATAGAGTTCACGTTTCAGTTTGATTTACTCAAATAAAATGTTAGACTCTCTTTAAGTCGTTATGGTTTAAAAACTTGTTGTTATTTGTAATACACGTGTGTTCTTTAGAAGAATCATAATTGCGTTATAAATAATACAAATCCTTTCAAAATCTTGTTTGTCTGTACGTTTCAATGAAGTTTAAGTAGTAATTTTACTTCTGTTCTTTTTCATTATATTTATAGCACGCAGTGAAAATATGAAGGGTCAGTTATTAATTAACACACAAATATGATTTTCCTCAGATTTAATACCGGTGATATCAAACAATTTTGTAAATCCAGAGGGCATTTTTGCTAACAATGAGATGAGTCTGCAGGACATTGAGATCTATGGCTTTGATTATGACTACACGCTGGCGTTTTACTCCAGTCACCTGCACACGCTCATCTTCAACATCGCCCGGGACATCCTGATCCAGGAGCACCGGGTGAGACTCCCGGCAGTTTGGACTGGAGATTTTATTGCTTAGTTGTTGTTCAGTAAATAAGTTTTAGCATTGGGTGGTTTCTATACATACATTCCGTTTTTTATTGATTAAGTGTTTTATTGCGATTAACCAAGATTGCACGTCTATGAATTGCTTTACAAGCTATAATGAAAGATTTATGAGAAAAAAAAACCCAGATTGTTTCATTGCTGGTATACACGTAACATGAACTTTGAAATGCATTTTCGATTTCTGTACTTTTAAATTTACCGAACTGAAGCACAGCTTCAAAAACCATCATGGCTAAATTCCGCCAAAACGATAAATACTGTGATTTAACGTGAGGCATTATAACTGTATTATGAGCAAAATAACAGAAACAAAACTGGAAAAAGAATCAGTTCCTCTTTAAAAGCAGTTTGAAGGAATACAGTATGAGTTTCCTCTGTAGCAGTAACTTGTGATTTTCTGTTCTCATGTCAGTATCCAGAGGGACTGAGGGATTATGAATACATGCCTCATTTTGTGATTCGTGGTCTGCACTATGATGTTCAGAAGGTACGTGTCTGTTTCTGAAACTCGTTGCTCATGCTGTTGATGTTTGTTTGATCTTTGATCATTTGAATGACAGGGGTTACTGATGAAGATAGATGCCTTTCATTACATCCAGCTGGGTACAGTGTACAGGTACTGTACATATTTACTGCCTGTGTCTGTAATGTAAGCTGCACCTCCGCTAACAGTCTTGTTTCTGCAGGGGTCTTGATCCTGTTCCGGAGAAGGAGGTCATTGCTATGTACGAAGGTTCGCATGTTCCCCTAGAAATCATGAGTGACTTTTATGGCAAGGTCTGTGGCTTCACTGACCAATCACAGTTCAGTTCTTTACAGAAGCTCTTTGACTTAAAGAGATGATGGCTGTTCTGCTAGCAGTCACATCCTGATATCTCCTGCACTGTACAGAGCTCTCATGGTCACACAATGAAGCAGTTTATGGACATCTTCTCTCTTCCGGAGATGACGCTTCTGTCCTGCGTTAATGACTATTTCATGAAGCACAACATCGACTATGAGCCTGTTCATCTTTATAAAGATGTCAAGGTATTTAGACAGACCCCATGATTCTCTAATAGTCATATTTTACAAAATAAGATATGCAAGGTTGCTACATTTTCTTTGACTAATATCAGTTTTCAGGGAAGTGAAGGTTACTGTCATATCTGCAGTTCTGCAGATGTCACAACCCATGTCGTCTCTGTGTTAGCTCCTCCCTCATTCTGAGGTTTGGATAAATTTAGCTCCAGCATGTGTGTGTTTCGGTCTGGTGTGGACAGTCTTATTTTAGAGGGAATGTTTGTAAGCACCCTCTGTTTAGACAGAAGCAGATAGGTGATAGAGATCTCTTATTGGGTCCTGCATCAGGAAAAATGCTCAAGTCTCAAGAGGTTTGATGTCCCCACAAATATCTCTTTCCCCAGATGATGGTAATGAGATTAAATGAGACAGAAGGTGGCTGGCAGGTCTTTGCTCTGATGTTCTGCATCTGGTTTGTTTCTCTGCTCAGGAGGCGATTGGAGATGTTCACTTCAGAGGAATTATGTATCGAGCTGTAGAAGCTGATATTGGTAATTTTTTAAGCTTGTGCTTTTGCACCTGCATATGTGACACAATTAAGCAATACTGTATGAGAGGTGAAGTGTTATACTGTAAATGTTGTCATAGATAAATAATGTTGTAACTTCAGCCACGACTCACAATATAAACACACATGACACACAAAACACACATTGCTTTTAAAACACATCTTACTGTATAATACATGTTTTTTATAACAATGTCCTTTCTCTAGAAGGTCATTTTTTATTTTCTTCTGCAGAGAAATACATATGTCACGGGGAACAGACACAAGCTGTTTTAAAGAAGCTCTCCAGACACGGAAAGAAGATGTTTCTGATTACCAACAGCCCTTTTGATTTTGTGTTAGTGCAGCTGTCGGTTTCTACACCTGATACACACCAAACTCATTAACATTATAACATTATATGAACAAGTTTGTTTATGGCTTGCTCACCATGGCAACTGTTCAGAATCTCTGTTCATTTCTGTACTGCAGCGATCGAGGCATGAACTACATCGTTGGGACAGACTGGCGAGATCTGTTTGATGTGGTCATAGTGCAGGCGGACAAGCCGGGCTTTTTTAATGACAGGAGGAAGTAAGTTAAACAACCCGGAGCTTCAGAATGTGCTGTCCTGCTCTACAGCCTCAGAGAATTAAACCCTAACTGACTCTCATAGATCCGAAAGTAATCTGTGTGTTTTCCTGTTTTTGAAAGGCCATTCAGACGAGTTACTGATAAAGGCGCGTTGTTATGGGACAGGATTCACCACCTCGAGAAAGGGCAGATCTATAAACAGGTAATCTTTCATGCCCGCTGTCTGTCTGCAAACTCTTTCCGTCCAGTATTAAAGGTTGTGTATCTGTTGCCAGGGAAACCTGTATGAGTTTCTGCGGCTTACGGGCTGGAGGGGCTCGAAGGTCTTGTACTTTGGAGATCACATTTACAGTGACCTTGCTGTAAGGAACACTGACATTTTCACAAGCACATAAACATGTTCCTGCCTTTACAGTTATTGACTGTATGACCTCTGCTCTGTTAAAGTGATGTCACAGTGATGTCACAGTGTCTGTGTGTGCAGGACCTGACCCTCAAACATGGCTGGAGAACAGGAGCTATTATTCCTGAGCTGAGGAAGGAGATCAAAATCATGAACACGGAGGAGTACATCCACACGGTGACCTGGCTGCAGGCGCTCACCGAGCTGCTGGAACAAATGCAGGTCAGCCCACAGAGACACTGTGTGACAACTGCTCAGATCAGATGAGCTTGTGTTCAATCACCAGTCAGAAATGAGTTGCTTTGTAAACAGTGCACATCACATTCCAGAATAAAGGCAGGTGATTGGATGGGAGGGGTTGGTGACATCAGCCAAGAAAGGAAAATCTTTACAGAGGCAGAACGAGTTATTACAGAACACACACTGATGAATCACGCACCATGAGGCTAGAAATGTGTATAAGGAAAGCAAGCAGATGTCCACTGATGTAACAGAGAGCATGTGCAGTAATCATGTCTGTGCATCTGCTGTGCATCTGCTGTGCATCTGCTGTGCATCTGCTGCTTGTGGCTCAGATTGCATTTGTCTTCATCTGGCAGGTGCACAGAGACCCTGTGTCACAAACTGTGATTCAGCAGTGGATGAATGAAAGAGAGGATCTGAGGTAACATGTCATCATTAGATCTTCACTCTTTAACACACACAGGTGTAACTCATGCAGTCATTGTTACAGTGTACACACTGTACCGGCAGCTTACAGAAAACAACACAGATAGAATAACAGTCTGTTCAAACAAACAGACGCACGTTTGACGTTCATTCACAGTCAGTTTGCAGAACATAGATAGTAAAGATAATTCATATAATAACACAGTGATTTGGTTAAAGATATTTGTTCGTGTTTTTTCTGAAGATATAAACAACAGGTTTATATAAATAACATTTGTATGTACTGTAAAACACATCTGTGTATCTACATGTTATTGGTATATGTTCTATTGTATTGACTGTATCATACCTGCCCAAAACCAGCCGGTTTTATTTATTCAAATTGAGTGTAAACGTGTGTGTGAGGTTAATGAATGACATCACACATGTTGTTTCTGGAAGGTTACGCACCAAACACATCTTCAACGCTCAGTTCGGGAGTCTTTTCCGTACGTACCACAACAGAACTTACTTCTCACGTCGACTCTCGCGGTTCGCTGATATCTACATGGCGTCCCTCAGCTGTCTGCTGAACTACGACCTGCAGCACACCTTCTATCCCAGACGCACCCCACTGCAGCACGAGTCTCCTGTCTGGCCGGAACAGACCAGCACTGGAGCCCTAAACACACCCTTCAACAGAATGAAGACTGATCAGAGTTCAGCCCTTCATCAGACATCAGACTGAAAGATTCATGAGGTTAGTTCAGCATC
>JAZGTI010010009.1:0-18156 GCA_036877585.1 Botia kubotai
CATCATCATCAAAGATGCATGTTGCCAAGCAGTGAAGAGGGGAAATTAGTCCAACAGAAGAGGGAGAGTGATTGAACAGAAAGGAGAGAGAGGTCTGAGATAGAAAAGAGAGCATACTTTTCGCAACGGCGATTCAGCCAACCGGACTTTCTTGGGAGATATCTGTGAAGAGAGCAAGAGAATTAAAATGTGTTCATCTCCCTTCAGAGATATCTCCAACAACACAGACACAGCAGTCCAAACACCTGACCTGCAAAACCTGCTGCAGGGCCTCCAGCGCTCTCATTTACTCAGTCAACCGTTTGATGCTGTTATCCAATGAAACATGTTAACACTCATTACTAGATGAATCTGGCTGATGGTTTGTTACCCATCAGCCCACAGCAGCCCATCTTCACTTCTCTTAGACCCTTACAGTGTACCCACACACATCAATTTACTTACCCTGGTGTTGTTTTGAATGGCATGCTGGTCATGACACAGTGTCTGTCAAATTCCAAATAAATTACCATAAAAGTGTCATGAAAGCAGTTGATACAGTGTGTTTTATATCAGTGTTCTGCAGTCATACAAGAGCTTCATATAAGGAACACACTCCATTATCTGGAACCTCAATCACGGGTGATGTGGAACCAGGTTCAACACTGAGATTCAGTTCCTCCCGAGCTGTCTTGGATCATGTCTGACACAGTGTTTTTCTTGACAGACGTGGTCAGTCACTGTTGTAAGAAAAAAAACTGTGACATCTGACTTAGTAAATAATCTGAGAGTTTGTCTGGCCTGTTTTACTCTCATCTGAGCCCTGAGGGATGATACAGGTATTTCAACATTATTTACTGTTAAAATGTACAGCTGGAACGCTGTGTGTGTCCCTGGGAATCAATTTCATTGCTAGCGCAATGTTCTGAGTGACAGAAACGTTTATTTGATGGTTCTGATACATCAGTAGTGAATTCAACAGGCGTCTGTCTGCATCAGACTAGGAAATCTTCAGCTGTCTCATTCACTTAATTCACATCAAAATCCTGCATGATTTTTCTGGGTTTATCACAACAGGATTGCGAACAGTTTGACCAGAATGAGTCAGTATAATATTACAGTCTGACGTTTGGAACAGACTTCACATCAGGTCTGTAGTGCTTTAAATGCTGCAGGCTGATACAGAGACGATTGTTTTTGTTTATTGTTTTTCGTTATTTTAATACAATTCCATCTCTACAGCCAGTGACATGAGCAGATCAGCCCAGAGAACAGACAGGAAGTAAGAAGTAAATACAGAAAGTAAATTTTAATGGTTCTTGCTGTGTACCTTCATTGGGGCGAGCTGAATGGGGGTGATGTAGGATGGGTCCACCATGGGTTTGGGGCGGTTGGCAGTATCTGCTAACAGGCTCTGCCATTGCTGTGGCAGTCCGGTGAATGCCTGCTTGTGTGGGTCAAACCCAGTGTGAACACGGTGCTCAAAGTTGGAAGGGGCCGATATTTCCAGCTTCTTCTTCTTCTTTCCAAACATGTTGGAAAAGCTGGAGAAACCTGTAATGACACGAGCAGAATGACATTTAGACACGAGTATAAATCTGAAGTAGTTACTGATCCACTCTTATTTTATTAGACTTTCATGTTTTCACATTTCAACAGGTTTATTTTCTAAGGTTAAAGGGCTCATAATGTGCCCTGTTGTTCTTCATATCTGATGGTCATTATCATGTATATAGAAGAACAATATTGTCCCTCTCACACACACACACACACACACACACACACAGTGGGCACCACAGAAGAATCTATAACCCAGATGAAACTTGTGACCTAGATAAGAAGGGACATCTTGAAAATAGGCTTACAAAGATTAGAAAAAGCTTTCAGCTTCCTGAGAGACACATCAGGAGAAAAAAGTGTTGAGCATCGCAAAGAGAGAGTTATAAAACCTTTAAAACCTAGTTATAACAAGTGAATCAAATGTGAAATCTCTGCCTTTAGAGAGCCAATACAAACGGACTCTCCACACAGACATCTGAGATACTGACGTGAAATAATTATAATATATGATGACAGGAATTCTGAGCTTTTGTTGGATGTCTGACATGCAAGCCAAAAACTATCAAAATGGAGACACTTACTGAGGGTAGAACAGAGCTACAGTGTTCCTGTAAAAGCGTAAAAGTTCCTCAGATCCTCAGATCTTTAGCTAACACACCAAAATATTAAAGATACAATAACAGTGATTTATTTAATCATACTTTACTCCTCAAACTGGCTGAAAAACATACGGCCCAGCCAAAAAAAAAGAGGAAACAAAGAGTTGTAGCTCCAAATTCTAATGGAACCACTTTGGATAAGCCACTTTGAAGCCATTACAGCTGACACTGTAAACTCACACCTGTGACCTCAACACTTTAGTATTAATCTGGCTTTCATAGAGCAATGTAAACGGCCTACAGTCAAGTTAATGAATGTTAATTAACTATATTCCTTGACGGAGGAATTAATAAATTAAAGCAGTAAAGCCACTGAAAGGATTTGACTAGAGTTGGTAAAATACTGTAACAGACAGTCTTTGGTTTGCTAATGAAACAATCAGCCAGTGTCTGCAGTGACCCGGCAGTATGACATCACATCCTTTATGTCAGTGACTGGCACCAGTGTCGCCCTGAGTGAGTGTGGGGAGAGAGAGCCCAGGCGAGGATCTGTGCTGACATATCTGTCACTATGAGACGGACCTTCACCAGCTTACAAAACAAAAACTCTGATCTAACGCTGAACTAACATGCTGAGACTGAACAATTCACTTCCATTTCCAGACACACAGCAGATCTGCACAACACTGTAATGAACGTTTAATACAACAAACTACTTACAACACTTCATCAGAATTAAAACATGAGCATCATCATCAGTTCTAACCCTCAAGACTTCCATTCAAACTGAAGTTCCAAGATAAATACTGACCTTTTCCTCCCTGTTGGTCAAACACTTCTCCAACAATTTCAAGTTCATCAATAAACAGAAGTGGCTCAAAAACCGCAATAACTCTCAGGACAGTGTAAACGTTGAGTTAACAGAAAGGAAATGGTCACGTGTTGTGTGTTTGTCTGCTGGTTTAAACTTATTATAATTACATTTAAAACAGCTGATCATCTGAATGAACTAATGTTCTTACATTAACCGATTAATTGGACGTTACATTAACATTTAGGCATATGGCAGACACGGTTATCCAAAGCAACTTACAGTGCATTCAAGGTATACAATTTATCAGTATATGTGTTCCTTGGAAATCAAACCCACAACCTTTGCTCTGCTAACGCAATGCTCTCCACCAGTTGAGCTATAGGAACTAAACAAGTGCTGTGGATGAACACATGCAGTTTGAGTTTCATACTCATCAGATCTTTAATCTCAAGTGATTCTAAACACACACATCACTTACAGTTACAGTCAGTAAACACAGGACAGTAACACCATCATCACAAAACTCCTTCACATCATCACAAATCACAGATGTATTTCAACACTTCGTGGCAGTCCATTAACATTTGAAAGAGTTAATGCATCACACACTGATTACTCAAGTAACATCAAATCTTCTGTACCTGGAATGAGATTCATTGATCCTCATGTGTGTGAAGCTGCTCTGATGTTCTCAATGTGTGTTCAGTTCATCCTGCTGATCTCAATCAAAACAGCGTGTGAATGAAACAGCTGACTACAGCTTTAACTAACCCGTCACGCCCAAACACCCTGAATTCCATCCTGTGTTTCCTCTACAGCTCAGAACATTAACACACACACAACACCAGCTTACCTGCAAACACCACGAGCCCATGTGCCACAGAGACCTGCCTTACCTCACATGTGTATCTCTCACTATCAGACCCTCGACTAATGCTTTACAGACATCAAAGCACCACAATAATCACAACACAATGATCACCAAACTATAACCACAACACAATAATCACAACACAACCACATGATGAAAACAAAACCATTATTACAACACCATAATCATGACATAATCACAACGTAATAATCAACACAATATTCACAAAACAGTAATTACAAAGCAGTAACTACAAAACAATAATCACAGCATACCAAGACAATAACCACAATTTGAATAACAACATTAACAATAACATTTGAACTAACATTCTCTTATTTCTAGTGTCTGTATCTCTGTGCCTCTTTCATCATCAGTGATGTAATCACCCTCAGTCTCATGAATACATACTACATGAGAGAGACACACACACAAATTCCCCTAAAACATATACAGATGCAGACGTATTACTCATACTACATCACAGACACACAACGTCAGTGAGCTTTCTTCTGAATACAGGTAACATCAAAAGCTACTGTGTAAATGTTATTTACATTAGTGTTATAATGGCAGACGTGACCAATGAAATGGCTCATGTTAATGGTGACCAATCAGATTTAACTGGACAATCAAACACAGTTGCGCTCTTAAGACTCTAATTCAGTTGACTGATGTGAATATGAAGCAACAAAACCTATCAGGTGTTTATCTAAGTGCTGGACTATGTAAGCTGCTCAACTCTGATCTTAGATCTGTCCACACAAGGTTCCACACTAAAGCTCTGGAGTTCTTTTATCATTTTTTACAGGAAAATGCTTATTTGATTATGTGCTTATTGTCACAAATATGAATATTCACAAATGTAATTAGACAGTGAGAGAGCTGCTACAGTATGCCAGTGTTTTAGTCCAGCTTAACTGGAAGAGTTTGTAGTGGATGTATTTAAATCAGTAAAGACATCACAGTGATTACAAGCAGAAGTTACCGTAAATCAGTTAAATCAAGGCATCCACACAGAGCCCTGACATACAGTTTTAAAAGCTTGTTCTCTGTTAGATGTGAAGCTGCAGTATCAGTGATGTCATTTCCCCCACAGTCGTGCTGTATATTGACGTTCCTGCTCTCATCACAGTTCAGTTCAAGCTGCCTTAGTTTGGACACAGTATAACGTTTGAATAGCTCTTCCTTTCCTCTTTTAAACACTGTTTATATTATGGTGGTCAAATTAAGGAGCAGAACTAGAACCAAAACATTTACATTTACGCATTTGGCAGACGCTTTTATCCAAAGCGACTTACATTGCATTATACTATATGTGTAATCCCTGGAATCGAACCCACGACCTTGGCGTTGTTAACGGCATGCTCTAACCACTGAGCTACAGGAAAGCCTAAAGCCACAAGCGCACAGGGAGTCTACAGATGTCAGACTACAGTATTTACTGTTATTAACAAACCTGCGCATGTTCTTATTTTAACCTGTTGAAATGAACTTTCTTGTTCTGGGGTGTCAAAGACCACAATATTGCACCAAAATGAATCTATTTTTTTGCTTTTTCCTTCAAAACCCATTAGGCAGACTACAGCCTTCTGTTGTATAAAATGTAGTTATCGCAGAGAGAAGGCAGTTATCCTGTTTAGTCATTAACAACTAGCATTAACAACTTTCTTATTGTATTTGAAGTTGCTTCCTTATCCTCATTTGTAAGTCGCTTTGGATAAAAGCGTCAGCTAAATGACTAAATGTAAATGTAAAATGTAGCAGGATTGTACATCAATCGTAAATTCATACCTGGAGTATATCTGGAGTCTGTGAGACTAAACGTAACTAATGTGACTACTTTGACAATGTCAGTGGGAAACACTTTTAAAAAAAAGTCACAAAAGGCAAATGTCTCTGTTCACTTTAATATTAATCATGTAAAGCATATCTTGACCCTGTGAGCATCACTCTCCTAAACTTAAAAACACATATGAAATGTGTTTTTTGTGGCAGCATGAACAAGAACTGTTTTTTTCTAAGGTCAAAACTGTGATTACATATGACTCCATCAATCTGATTAAAGCTACATCAAGCTACAGTGTTCATGTAGCTCAGTTGGTAGAGCATTGCGTTAGCAGTGCAAAGGTTGTGGGTTCGACTCCCAGGGGAGCGCACAGGTACAGACTCATCAAGTGTCATTTGAAAGGTCAGATCATGTAGAAACATTTGCTCAAATTAATACACTTCAGTAAACAATCAGTTTACTGAAGATTTTCACAAAAAAAAATTGCCCTTCATGTTGAATTATATCTGCCATGGCAGCACTGACGGCCTGTTCATATCAATGCTGTTATTGTCATGTGATCATCTGAACATCTTCTACAAGCACTAGAGAACTTGACAGCCGCCATCTGCAGCAACACGTCCAGTAAACCATCGGGCTTTAACACAGAGATACAACAGAGACCTCGACATGCATTTTTATGAATCATCATTAATAAATCACGTTTTCATGCATTAACAGGCCGACATTGGACGTTATAAAGCCGCTTCAGAACCTCGGACAGGGGCGCTCAACGCAGCTGAGGCCGCGACACAAGCTCCATTTTGGGCTCGTGCTGGGAAAGCGACTGAAGAATTGCCACGAACTATCATGTACTGTTCGGTTGTTTTACAGCGTGCATTAGATTTGCAGCCTTGCTCTGCATTACACTGCAATATAAGCAGCACATCACGTTTAATCACACAATAGCTTGTTGCTAGAGAGAGAACAGTTAAGCATTACTCACCGATCTCCGCTGCTCAGCTCTTACATGTCCTTACATGTGATTTGTTTCAATTCTCCGGGAGTGTTAGTGTGATAAAAAACAATGTCATGTGATTATCTGCGCCATGTTATGATGGGGTCTGGGTCCGTGATTGACGCTGGAGACTGCGCGCTACATCCGAGCTGCTGGGAATCGAAGCACCTGAGACTGACGGTAGATGTCTGATCCTACTATGACGAAGGCGTAAGTTTGAATAGTTATTGGTGGGCAACGACGCCACGTCAAAATGTAACAGCAATCAAGGCCTTTGATTGGCCATTTTTAACATAACGTCATCATCAGTCAACGATAAGCCTTCCTTATTGCGTTCAAATGTTTTGATTTTGCCTATTATAGTAAAAAAATATAACTGCACAAAATTGTGCCCGTTTCATTTCAATTTATAAACCTAGTTTTTAAAAAGTTAAGATTTTCAAACTGTATTTTAATCAATGAAATAATCCATTAAAACAATATATACGGTGTAATCGAGTCTGAGATGGTGGACAAAAATAGGCTACTGAAACACGGAACCGTGCAGAGTAACAGCTGTAAGACTCAATTCTGTTTGGTAACATGTTTTTATGTTAGAATTGTTAATAAATGCTTTTAAGATCGATGTCTGCCTGCGAGGAAAGGTAGCAAAAAACGTGTTCATAAAACGCGACCTTTCGCCTTCAGTGACGCCAGATTTACGTATATGACGTCAGCGTAACCTCTTTAAGGGTGTCACGAGACCAGTGAAAATAAACATAACACAAACATAAAAACCATAAGAGATGTGTTACATTATTTTTGTTCTTGTTTACAGGAATCATTTGACGGTAGGCCTAAAACATGATTTTAGCCTACGTTGAAAGTTCTTGTGAATTAACTGAACAGTATTAAATGTCTGAGATAAATACAGCCAAAGAAATGAGTGGATGGCAGTCAAGACTTGAGAGAGGGCGTGATTGGCTCTATGAAGGCGAATGAATCTGAGCGTGTTTTCAATCTGCCACTGAGGGGCAGCAGACACACGAGACGGCGCTTTCGTGACGTCATTTCCTAAAATCTTGCAGCTGACGTTCACGTTTCATTTAGAATGATTTCCCCTTCAAACATTATATCACAAAGTCACAAACATGACTTTAACTGGAAATAACTGATTTATGATGGGCCTCCCAGCCTGGTAAGGCTGGTCAAGCTGGTAGCTGGTAAGCTAGCTGGTTTTCCAGCTTGATCAGCTAAGACCAGATTCACCAGATAAACCCTCTAAAACCTTTAACTTTGTTAGTAAGCAAAGTGAATTCACTTTGTAGTAAGTGAATTAGTTTTGTATCTTTAATGAATAATTAATCATTGTCATTGTAACATCAGAAAAAGTGTTTCTTTCATATTGATATCTGGTAATTTTATTAAACAGGACAGAATGTTTTCAGACACGTCACAGAAGGTTTAAAATTATTGTTAATACATACATGTTTGTGCTGTCATTTCCTCACTGACAATGATGTCACTTCTTTAGTGCTGTTTAAAGTAGTGTATAGCAAGGTTCTATTTTTTGTATTTGTGCTTATTGTGGCACTGGGCACATTTTCTCTTCAGTAATTAAACCCTTCAGTTTTAATTCATGTTAAAATATATAAAATGTTTATTACTGGAAGTGACTGTATAATTGATTGTTGATTGTTTTAATGTCCTCATAACACAATTGATTGTCACCATCAGGTGTGATGTTTGGAGGAACATATTTGATCTGCATATTTTATATGACTCACAGAATATGAACACACAATGTTCACACAGTGTGTCAGGCAGGAAGAAACTGTGGGATTACAAGGGGACAATAGGAGCAGTGAGTGCTCTGTAATTGAATTATGTCTATAGCTGCATGTTTTTGTGCAGTGAGTTGCAGTCACATGATCGCTGGCAGCACCAAACTCATTAAAGCTTTATTAATCTCAATGAGGTCAGCTGTTAGTACCCAAACCTTCTGTTGTGCAATACAAGTTATATTAATACAGAAAGAGTGAAGAGGTGTTTGTAATATGTTTTCTTTACCAACATACTGTAAATTCAGCTTCTGTTGTAAATTGCTAAATGTTGAGGAGATCAGTATATATGAAGTTTATTAATTTACTGCACAAATGCTTATTCAAGGAACAATTACACAACTGAAAACAGTCACCAATCAGCAGTCACAATAAAATCACTCATCAGCTCACGAACAAATATGTGTATCAGTCATTTTACAAATTGCTGGTTACCATGGCAACCATTGGAATATTGACAACTGTTTCATGGGAATGTTAATCTAATAATCCACAGCATCTTCTGACAACCAGCTTCTGTTCTTTCATAAAACACTGTAAAATTACTACTGCTAACCTTTCATTAAAACTTCTCAAAAATTAATAATATTTATTTTTCTCTTAAACAAATAGTAAGTGCAAACACATCCTTACCTTTATATCAAAGTTTTTGGTAAAATTATTTTATAGATTAAAGGGTTAAAGAAGTAACTGAAATATGAAATATATATATAAAGAACTTAATATAAATATATATATATATATATGTGTATATATATATATGTATGTGTGTATATATATATATGTATGTATATATGTATGTATGCATATTTATAGTGTGATGTGTGTTTTTGGTTACATGAATACTCTTATCCTGTAATTCTATTCTGTGAGTCAGAAACTGATGTCACATGGTGTAAATACATTCTCTGTGTTTAATGCTTGTGTTGGTAGCTGTGGTCTGGTTTGGCAATAATAAGGTGGAATGTTGCAGTGATTAAACAAGGTCCATTGTGAGAAGCAGACATATATAAATGAGAACATTTCTGTCTTCTTCTCTTCCCTTCTCGTCTGTCTTCATCCGCACATCGACTTCACAGGTAACATGCACCTTCGACTTCTTCAATTACAGTTCATAACTTATGGAACCTTGGCTTTTGTTTTAACTGACAGAATTGGTTGTCTGTGAAACCTTATGTTTGATTACTATAATGAATGACAAGTTCTCTATGTTATTTTAAATTCAGGCGCGCTTCTTCTGCTCTACATTTAGATTTTTCTTTCAAATAATAAATAATAAGTTAAATAATATTTCACATTAAATATTAAGTTAAATAATATAGCAAATTAAACAATAAGTTAAATAATACACATCATATCACATTAATCGATAACTGTAGATTTTTTTCTTAGTGTTACAACCTTTATGAATTTAGGTTTGTTCCTTAAAATGTATTTTAACATCCAAAATCTTTGTAGAATATAAAGAAAATCACTGTACAGCTTCTGTACAGCTACACAGTATGTTTAAATGTTACTAAAGACCCTTTATTTTAAAGTGGAGGGAGCTGAATCAATAACTGTAAAGGTTTCTTTCCACAGTTGCATGGCACTTGTTTCTTCATACATATTTTCTTGTAATAAAAGATGTTAGAGGACATTGTCCTCTTTATAAATTTGACTTTGACAAATTTATTAAAATAATGTTTTCATAAATTCTGATTATTGATATAATATTTTAAAAAACACATATTTTGTGCTACAAAGCACCCATAAAGTTAAAAAACAGTGAGCAGTGTAAAGTGATAGTCACGAGTAATTAATAAAATGAATAAATTAATAATGCTTCAGTAGATGAAGAACTGTTCTTTCTGGGTTGACACATTTTAAACACATTTATACAATTCATACACAACATATACAAATATTATTTCAACAGCCACATATTAATGATCATGCGGTGTGTATTTACTTTATGTTAATATAATCTTGGTCAAGTCTGTGCTGATTTGTGTGTTCCTTTGCTATTATTTATTGGATGTTTTGTTTCCTGAGTTCACAGACGTCATGAGTTGCCCATCTTCTGGTCAGCAGTGTAACTCTGTTTACCCACAGACAGTTCAGCAGACCCCTGGTGCTGTGTGGCCCACTCAGCCCTGCCAACCCTACTGGCCCTGTCAACCTGGCCAGCCAGTGTGGCCTATCAGTCCCAGTACAGCGGCCCCACCGGCCTGGCCAGTCCAGCCCATTCAACCGGGCTGGCCAGTCCAGCCCATTCAACCGAGCTGGCCCAATCCTACAACAACCCCGACAAGCCAGCCCAACCCACCTATCCAACCAAATCCATCAGCTCAACCAAACCCACCTCCTCAACCAAATTTACCAGCCCAATCAAACCCACCTCCTCAACCAAACTTACCTGCTCAACCAAATCCACCCATCCAACCAAACTTACCTGTAAACTACCCACTACCTCCCCAATCTGGATACCTACCATCCCCAGTACCATCAGCATGGCATGGTAATCCTGGGCAACCAGGTTGGCCCGGTCAAGGCCCCACTGGAGGAATGCTGCAGCCCTGGCCACCTGCACCATCCACTGCACCTGTTGTAAGACATTATACCACACAGAAAGGAATAGGACAAAAAAAATAAACATTTAAGGACAGGATAATATATCTATCAAACTGTATCTGGGTTCAGATTTATCAGTTTTGGTAAGGAAGCAGCCAAATTATACAGACATCCTCAAAAAACCATGAGCAAATAATGGATGAAATTTTATTTTCTACAACACTATGCCATTATGTCGTCAATTAATGCTTTTTATAGCATACTTTTATTTATATTTTTTGTAAGCACATTTTCATATGTGATGATGTGCTTCGGCTTTCAGACGGTTCCCTTCAACATGAATTTCCCGCGTGGCGTCTATGACAAGCTGATGCTGACAGTCAGAGGACAAGTGAAACCCGACGCTAGAATGTAAGTAGATTCAAGCTGCACGTCCCATTGACTAACTTATTGAACATATTTACCGTGTTGTGTCAGATTGGTTGTTTTGTTGACACCCAGTGTCGTCATTCTTTCTTTTCCACAAGGTTCACAATTAATTTCTTGCGCGGGAACGACATCGCGCTTCATATCAACCCGCGATTCAGTGAAGGCGGAAAGCAGGTGCTTGTGCGCAATCATAAGATGGGCGAGCGCTGGGGCAAAGAGGAGCGCGAGCTGCTGGCACCCTTCCCCTTCATGCCCGGACATCACTTCGAGGTAAACCCTCTTCCTAAAAAGAGAAAACTTCTCAACCGTGTTCCGTTTATTGGTGGCATAAGAGAAGCTGAAGAGCCCAACACGGGGACGATATCATTTAAATCCCTCTAACGTGCCAGTGTAGACGAATGAGATCGACTGGAAACAAAATTCTGTTACAGGAAAATTAATAATTCAGCCCTTAAGCATTAAATGTCCATGTAACTGCAATTATATGGTCTCCCCTGTAGATGAAGATTCTTTGTACATTCACGGAGTTTAAGGTTGCCGTCAACAACACGCCCATGTTTGAGTTTCAGCATCGGATCAAAGAAGTCAATCAGATCGACCGAATCAACATCCTGCATGACGTCACGCTGACGTCAGTGAACGTGGATACACTGCCGTAAGTCACGCGAACAAGAACGCAGCCCAACAGTCTGAAACAGCCGCGGATTGAGTTGATGAAACACATTGAATTTTAAGTGTTGTTCTGAGGATAAACTTATGATCAAGACCACACACACGTTCACTTCCTTAGACTCTGACATCAGTATTTATACAGTAAATCACTATTGTATCTCTTGATCCATCAACTGAACTTCATAGAAACTTTGGAAGTTTGGAAGAGAAATAATGGCATTAATAGCTCATTTTCACCAGTAAGCTCAGACGTCATTTGTTGACCATATTCAATGGAGAATAACATGTTATGATTGAACTCAACACAAGACTGCTAGAAGTACTAATGCTGTGTGTAAATTAATGAATTGTGTTTAAATCAAAATGTTATTTATGACCGTACGTGATGCTCTCAACTAATTTCAGTTTATTTTATCTGCTTGAAAACCAAATGTTTTAGAGGAAAGAGTTAAATGTTTTTAAAACAGCAGTATGTACATGTATGTATGCAAACAAATATTAATTTTAGAATAAGGTAAACTTTAAAAACATGCTCATATTTGCCACTCTTTACTAGTACTTAAATAGAAGAGTCAAAAACATCTTTTATCAAAAATGTTAAATTTAAAGCAAACAAAAGACAATGTCCTCTAGTCCTGACCCTAGTTTCAGATCTATTCTTCATATACTTCATTCTTCATATCTTACTATATGAATGCAGCTTTGTTCACTAGGCTTGTTGGCTCTTTTGGAAAAATGTTTGGCAGTGATCTATTCATAGGATTATGTAGCTTATGATACAAATGTGTGATGCAGTTAGATGTTTTTAAATAAAAAAATAATGAAAGCATGTCAGAGTTTTGTATTAAACCCAATAAACAATTGTTATTGTCAATCAGTAGACCTGTGATGAAGCTAGGATGCCAAGCTCCATGGAGAAATTAAAACTGAGTTCCTGTTCCATATGATATAAAGAACACCAAAGCTCTAAGGCATCAATTAGATGAATCCCAGATCTCCAGGTTCTTCAGCTTTTCCTAAGCTCCAATTAACCAGTATGAAAATCTACTGACATCACAAAGATCTCCGTCCAGTGGAGCAGAAACAGCACCAAGCAGATGATATTAAAGAGCTCAACATCTTCTTCACACTCAGCAGATTGACTGTAGGTTTGTGTCTGTTCATTTCATTTGTTAGAAGCTGAACTGATGGGGGGGCTAAACCTTAATCTTGTTGCATTGAGAATGATCCTTTCTGTCATTGGTGTTGTGGGAAACACAATATTGATTATGTCCATCATCAAAATGGCACGTCTGAAGACCTTTGAAGCCATTCTTCTTGCCCTGGCTGCAGCAAATCTGGAGGAGATTGTAGTCGTGAACATCTATGACATCGTGCTAATGCAGCTTTCAAGCAGGATCAGTATTTGGACCTGTAGGCTACTGAAATTTCTCACCATCTTAGGAGAGATTGGCAGCATCCTCTTCACGGTGCTCATAAGCATTTACCGTTATCAGAAGCTGCGAGACGTCCACACACGCGTCAACCTGCCCATCTTCATGGATAACCTGCGCAACGCTGTCTGCATCACTGTGTTTTGTGCTGTGCTGGCTATCATCTTCGGTGTGCCTGCATTTCTTATAAACCTGAATGGGGACAGCACGAACTTGACCAACACTGGCTGTCCTGCAGATTTCTTTCAGTGCACCCCATTCAAGTGTCCGTCCCGGAACCGCATTTATAAGTATTCTTTCCTTTTAGTGTGTAACATGTTGCCGCTGCTTATAGTCACACTAACAAGCGCCATGATTATAAGGATTTTGCTAGTTCAGCAGAAAGTGGTGCAGGCCCGGCAGGGGCAGAGTGTGGCGCCAACCACAACCCAGCAGCAACGGAACAAGAGGTCTGGGTTGCAGCGCAGCACAATTGCCATTCTTGCAGCAATGTCTCTGTTCCAGGTGGACTGGACTATTTATTTGATCCTGCACCTTGCATGTAACCCGTACAGTTTTCCATCATGGTCAGAAGTCGAGTTTTTCATAACAACATTCTACACGTCGATAAGCCCGTATGTGTATGGCCTGGGTAATGACCTTTTCAACATAAAACACTTCTTTACTTGAAAGTTTCTCTTAAGAGGTTTAATATTACATGTGTCTCTTGTGAGTTAATTCTAAAGTAATTACACAAAAAATGAATTCTGTTCTAGAAGAAAACTTGTACATTTTCTGCTACACAACAGACACATTTCTGTTAAACAGCTTTGTAACAATGTATATTGTGAAAAGTGCTGTACAAATAAATCTGAATTGAATTTAACAAGGACTTGAGGAAAGTACATATTAATATGCCAATGTGCTTCTTATTTACATTTTTATATAAACAATATACTGTAACATTTAGGTCATATAAAATAAATAAATTTGCTCTCATGTGTCTTGCCTGTTACTTTATTTGTATTTATAATCCTGATACAGTCTATTAATCCATTAAATATTTTAATATATTTTAAGGTGACTCAGAATCTGTTGATTCAAGATAAATAAAGCAAATAATAGAACTGAGTAAAATAATTTATGTGAAGCTGGAGATGTTTTATTACTGGCAGAGAAATTTATTTTCTATGACTCCTTCAGACAATTTCTTATTTAGAGGTTATAAAGACACTTTATACAGTTCACATTTACGCCCTGTTGGCCATGACATTATTATATTACACAATACTTATTGTATGAAATATTTTTTTATCAAAAACACATTTCATACAATAAGTATTGTGTAATATAATAATGTCATGGTCAACATTTTCACGTGTGGCACATCTCCTGTCCTCGCTTTCAGACTTGCTTGCAGACATACAGACATCAAGCCAACTTGCAGAAACACAAAGCCAACTAATGGGTCTCTTGCTATTGGCCAGACAAGATTATCCCAGAAACCGCCTACAGCTGGTCCAGCAGGTGCCGACAGAAGACAGTGAGCCGTTGCTGTGTCACTAACAGGTGGCATCCTGCTGGAGAGCCCACGGAGAAGGAGATCTTCAGAAGATCTTCATTTATGGATATTTTTGAAGGAGTAGGTGTTTAGTGTGGGGTGATTTTTACAATTTAAATTATTAACATAATAATAGATTGATTATTATTATATAGACAAGTATGTTTTTGTTTGTCATGCTAGGTTTTGTTGTTGATTTTCGGCAGGGCCAGGATATAACGGTTCTTAATGAAGGTGTTATGAAGGTATGGAGCATGATGGGGACCTTGAAAGAAATTGTGTGTGTATGATGTAGAATAATTTATTCTGAATGTCTGTTTGTTTGTCATGTTTTCATGTCACAGTCACCTTAGATCTGTGTGTCTCACGGCTGCAGGTGGATTAGCTCTGATTCCATCAGCAGACAGACAGGTACATGTCTCACTGCTGCAGGTGGATTAACTCTAATCCCGCCAGCAGACAGACAGGTGCGTGTCTCAGTAATAAGACAGGATTGTTGAGGTTTAGCTATGATATGTGATATATGTTTAGCTGTAAAATATTCCTGCTGTTTTCTGGAGGGAAAGAAATTCATAGACAAAAAATATGAAGTTATGAAAACCGATTAGAACCAAAGAGATTTTTTTAATTACTTTAATGTTAGACAATAGAAGAGATCATGTAAAATGAATGTTCATTTAGTCTCAGCATAGAATCATTCATATGAATATAATTTTATAATGATCATGTTTATTGTGTAATTTGTTGAGTGCAGCATTGGCAGAATCTGAGGTCATATGAGTCTCTTCATAAACTCTGACCTAATTTACCTGTTTTACTAATCAGGTTTCTAATTCAGGATTAATGTCCTCTAATCTTACAATGTGTGTGTGTATTTATTTAACCATATATATAACTAGCTGTGTATAAATAGTGTATAAAAGTAAAATGATATAGATAAGTAAACGTGCGAGTGTGTGTTTATTGGGATTATGAAGGTCTGATAGGAGGAGCTTCTGTTGTGTCTTTGGGCTCTTCTGTATTTTGTCTCTGAATCAAACAGGACGTTTCTTCACCCAGACATTTGGAGGTTAGATGAAAGATCTTATGGAGCGTTCTAAAGAGATGACCACTGAGGGAGGAGATGCTCAACCAACCGATCGCTACAACTGTGAGTCTTTGATGGTTCCAGACAGGGAGTTCATGACCGGTTAGTGAAGATCTAAAGCCATTTAAACTAGTGACCAAGACACTGATATTTAAGATTGATAAAAATCCTGAAGGTTTTCTTCACAGATGTGTCTTGTTTTAGGTCTGTTCAAATGTTTTTACTGGACAACAAAAGATACTTGTTAAGAATGTTATATTGTCCTTCAGCTGGTTGAAGTTCAGATCCTGAAATTAAGCAATTTTTTCTGTACTTTTTTCATGATTCGTGGCCTGTGAACTATCTTTAAACCAGTGACTTTAGAATGATTGTCCAGAACTTCAATGAATTCTTGAATTCAATGTGTTTCTTTGCTAGATGTCAATGTCATATTTATTTACTTGAGTGTTTTATGTAAGTGATTAAACAGAGAAGTCAGGATTTTTCTGAAGGGATTTTCACAAGCTCAGTCTTTTCTTGTCATGGGATTACAGGCTATTATAAACCTTCACCTCCATCTGGATGCAGCTTCAGTTTTATATATTTATAAAAGAGGCAAACAGACATTGACCATTAACATCAGTTCATCTGCTCAGCTCATTAACTTAAGTTCTTCCATAATCAGATGATCTGAGTTATGTTTTAAAGCTTATAGTTCTTTTAAACATTTATACAGTCATGGTCATAAGTGTTTATTTTCTGTGTCAGATGATCTGTGCTCTCGTAACAGTGGAATGGAGATGAGCGATCGCCTCACATACTTAGAGCAGCGTGTTCAGATGCAGGAAGATGAGATCCAGTGGCTGAAAATGACCATGGCCGATGTGCTGAAGAAACTGAACATCTCAGAGGAAAAAACTGCAGCTCTCACCAAGAGAAGTTTAGCTAAATGTACTACACAACGCACACATGCATGACTGAATAAACAAATATAAGACACAATACTCATGGACAATAGTCTGCGCAGATAACAACAAGAAACATCCTTACATCCTCATTTTCATATCAAATAAACTATATGATTGCTGAGAGGTGAACACATTGCTCTGATTGGTCTTCCAGCAGTGAGGCCTGCATCTTTAGTCTTGACCTCCAGAGCAAGTGCATCATCTCTGAAGAAGACCTGCAGCTCAACACTGTCCTCATTCTCATCCTGCAGGAACTACAGCCCCACACCAGCCAGCAGGAGGTGCTGATGCTCTTACTGAAACGTCACAGAGACGTTTGTGTTCTGAGCATCTAATCTGGTCTCTCTCTCCCCCCCTGCAGAATCCCTGCTGGAAATGTAAAAGACAGTCTTAGTGCATCAGTGAACAGTAAAGCTTGGACAACTGCCCCCAAAACCAACTGCAAGAAACCTCTTGAGATGTAAGTGGCATAGATAAGAAATAATCCTTTTAATAGGATTAATCTTACTGATGTCAAAACCCCGTCTCTCGAAACCTTATCCCTTCCTTCAGCAAGCCAAAGCCAGACACCAGTTCAGGTGTAATAGGTAAGAATTACACTGGTAACTTGTGTAATAATAAACCAGTAATGAATAATGAAGCACACAGTGATGAGGGCGTACAGTGATAAGGTTCAGTGATGAGGGCGTATGGTAATAAGGATGAACAGTGATGAGGGCATACAGCGAGGAGGAGGTTCAGTGATGAGGGCATACAGTGATGATGAGGGTATACGGTAATGAGGAGGTTCAGTGATGAAGGCATACAGCGAGGAAGAGGTTCAGTGATGAGGGTGTATGGTGAGGAGGAGGTTCTGTGATGAGGACATACGGTGAGGAGGAGGTTCAATGATGAAGACATACGGTGAGGAGGAGGTTCAATGATGAGGACATACGGTGAGGAGGAGGTTCAGTGATGAGGGCGTATAGTGTTGATGAGGACATACGGTGAGGAGGAGGTTCAGTGATGAGGACATACGGTGAGGAGGAGGTTCAGTGATGAGGGCGTATAGTGATGATGAGGACAT
>JAZGTI010010010.1:0-18155 GCA_036877585.1 Botia kubotai
GTACCCTTGCTTTTAAAACGCAAGAGACTCTGTGAGCACATTTTTCTTGTACAGTGTACTTTCTCTGTTTTACCTCTTTTCCTGTCTTTGTTGCTCCTGTTCTTTCATTCTGTTTGCAACCTGAGGAACGCTGCACGCTGTTTTTGCCACCCACTCTCCGCTGCCTGTGGATTCTCACTGAGAGAGTGAGCGGGCGAGCGAGAAGGAAAGAGAGCTGTGCGTGTTATTTCGGAGGAGTGCCTGTCTCAGCTCTCTTATCAGAGGACACTGGGAATTCTACGGCCACCACACTTGTTATTTCACATCAATTCCACCAGCCTTTTCAACTGCTGTTTAGACATGAATCAAATACCTTTATACTTCTGTAGCGTGTGCAAGCATTTGTGTAGGAGTACATCCTGTGTTCTTCTGCTCTCTAAACCTTTGTTATGAGCTACCATCTTGACGTGTTTAAATACCCCAGCAATACATGTTAAACATGTTAAGTAAAGTCAACTAATTCCCCTGAGCCACAGTTGTTATTTCCCGCCACCTCTTTTCTCTTGTTACCATGGGTTACATGGAAATAGCAGCGCTGGCGTCACTATTGTTAGCGCATTTTATCACGTTTATGGACAGTTTGATGGAAGCCAGCTTTCCTATCAGGCACTGCAGCAGTCACCTATCAGAGGGGACCCATTGTCCCCCCGGGAGTGATAAGGATTCTTCAGGCCAACGATGTGGAGTTTGGGGCTTTATCTGTTGGCTGCACTGTGTTTGTCTAAACCAATGAGACGTAATGGAGGAAAGGGTTCGACTGACAGCGTGAGGTTATACAGCGCAGGCTTACAGCTTCAGCAGGTGTGGGCGTTCAGATCTTATTGTTTTACGTAGGTACAACAAGTGTCTGTTTGTTTTATAACAGGTTGAGGAGATAATCTTTGCTGTTTTGGCTTGAATAAAGCGTTTATGTTGGGCCTTATGAAAACTTTAAATAACCTTTGTAGAATAGATTGTTATTCCTTCCTAGAGTGATAAATGCGGTTCTGTTCATACTCGGTTCAGCTGTGTAAGAGAGTGAAACCACAACAGAATTATCAGACTGAAATTATATCCGTATTTAACAATCAGCAACATTTTCCAGTTATAAATGACCATTTGTTCTTATATAAGTTTTTATATTATTAATAAATGAGTGCAGTGCAAAAACTGCGAATGCAGTGCAAAACACTCATGTATTATTTTGTCATTCTGCTTGGCTGTGCAGTGTTGTAATATATTTTCCCCCAAGCTTCTTGACTGTAACATGCATGCACACACGCCCGCTCACCTCCTAGCTAGTGGAGCACAACGAAGCCAAAGATAATTCACTTTGCACACTAACTTTCAATTTGGTCCGTGCTCCCTCCCGCGAAACGCGCTCCCAGCCCATCACAGCTGCTTCAAGGTGGAATTGAGCCATTCAAATATTGTGTGTGTATGTGCAGCTCAACATCATGGCATGTTAAAGCAAAGCTTCGGCACCCTGCCCCAGTTACCAAAAATGAGCCACCCCACCCCCCCCATTTACTTTTCTTTCTCGACATCAGTTGGCTTTTCTCTGATAGATAAATGACTCTGTTATGCCCAATTGAATTAATTCATTAGTGATAATGGATTGTTTCTGCCCATTGCCATTAAAACTGAGGGAGACGAGAGGAGTGAGGCAGAGGAGGATTCTGCAGGTACAGTTCGTGTCACAGGCAGAGGGGAGGTGTGTTTGTGGTAGGGGAAGGTGTGTTTGTGGGAGTCGTAGGGTAGACATCTATGACTCTGTTTTCATCAGGGTCTGGTTTCATCCGGGTCTGGTACATGCAGATAAATGTAGAACATGTCAATACTGAAATAAGGAACCACCCCACCCTTAATATTTTTTTCACCTTTATTTTCTCTCAGCTCTTTAGATTTTGTCAGATTATGCTTTATATATATACACGTAGTGCATCTGTGTTTATTAGTCAGATTGTAATCAAAATTGACAGCCTTAATGCAGGTTTCTGTCCTTGTAATCTTTCATTAAAATGTAATAACTTGCTCTTCCTTTGAAATCCCTTTCCTCTTCTCCTGATGTCACTTAGGCTGAGTGGGCTATTGGATAATGTGATTATGCCTTCAATTAGCATTTAGCAATGCAACACCTGGCATTGTTACAAGTATCAGGTGCGTAACAACTCAATTGTCTGTCTGTAAACAGGAAAATATACCACGATACTGTCACTGTTATGAATTGGTCAAATTACCTTACACTTCACAGGGCATTGCATGTTATTGGATAAGATATTTCAACCCCCCCATCCTCTTGACTAGACATTTATCAAAAAACAGTGCCGCCCACCGCATTGGTGTCATTTCACCAGCGCTCGCAATCCCAGACATTCACTTAAAGACCATAATGATTTTCTTTCTTTATATCACGGTTTCTCTTCCTCAGGCACTTCCTCAACAATGAACATATCTGCCTCTTTAGAATGTAATAAAAATTGTATCCCCACCCCTCAACTTCCCGATCCCTCCCTCCCCCTCCAGCCCCTGGCTGCGCTGCCCCCTCTCGACACCTCTTCCCAGGGCTGATGGAGCTCTTTGTTTGCCTGTGTGTGTGGTGGGCTGGAGCAGACCGATAAGGGAGGCAAAGGGGAGAGAGATAGTTCTCCAAAGGGGAGCGATAACACAGAGAGGTGAAGAAAGTGAGGGTAGAGAGAGAAAGGGAGAGATGGGACAGCAGTGTTTTGTGATGAGTGAGTCGCACGCTGGGGGAATGTCAAGATGCTGGGCATGCACAGTATTGCGTTCGTTACGCACACTGGGAAGGAGAGAGGGAGGGCGGGGAAAGGTGAGGTGAAAACTGCATACCAATTTCAGATCTGGACCCGCCCCCTTTACATTTGGCCAGTGTTTGCTGATTCTTAGGTTTGAATTCACACCCATTGGTAAGTGGTGTAGTGCCCTATAGGACTGGTGACATAGATAATGTTGCTGCAGTTGGCTTTGGTAGCAATTGTTACGTAATTGCATAATCTCAGTTAGCTGAAATAATCATGATTTTACATGTAATGTGATAAGAAATGAAGAGAAGTTTAAAGGCAGTTACAGAAAAATCCTGCTTCAGATGCTTAAGGCAGCTAACAGTATTAAGAAAATATCCTCTACAGCAGAGTTTCTCAAACATGGGGGTTAGTGCGTTTAAAAAACAAATAAATTTTGATTAAATAATTAATGTTAAATAATTTAAAAATAAAATCTAAATACAACACTTAATATCAAAAAGATATGCATGTCATGTGACCTTTGCACAACACTACATGACATCAGAAATTCGCAAACTGCAAAATGGACAGATACAAGTACCAATATAAACGGTTAAAGTGTGTAATAATAACAATAGCTATGTAAAATACTAATAAAAACTTTCAAAGGGGTAAATAAACGTTACACATGCAAATGTGCCATTAAATTATTCAAATATTTCCTTAAAGTCCCAGGGGGTATTTTACGTAAATTATTTAGGTCAAAAGTGTTCAGCTGACAAAACAGTTCGAAATTCCCTGTTCTGCAAAGAGAGAAAGGCACAGCCTTAAAAAGAGGAGATCTAGAAAGAATTACAGAGCGAGTGAGGAAAATAGAGCTGAACAATGCTACAGATGGTAAAGCGTGTGTGTGTGTGTGTGTGTATGTAAGAAAGAGAGAGAGCAGGCAAGCAAATGTATAATCCAGTGGCAGTCTCTGGTTTGGGGTCACTGCGGAGTGACTAGGCTTGAAATTGTCCCTCCACACTGCTAAGCTCTGCCTGTGAAGTGTGACGTGTGTGTGCATGTGTGTGTGTCCCTGTAAGTTGGCGCGAAGGCTAAATCAAGAGAGTCAGGGGACGGATATTCCGCACACGGAAGTGAGGGCACACGTCCTGGAGAGATGAGATGAAAGCAATAGAGAGCATGAGAAAAGCTCCTGGTTGTGAATCCGGAACTTGATTGTGTTCAGTCGGCATTTCGGATTTCAGTGGTTCTCAATTGTTTCTTGTTTAGAACGCATTTGATTTTGGGTTCCAAAAATGTTTACTGCACAAAAGTAAACAAAAAGTCCCTAAAATCAAATGTGGAATTATGAATATTATCATGAACAGTGAATCCATGTGGTTTCTGAATGATTTTGTTGCTTTCGTGCTTTTAAAAGCCAATAATTCAAAACACAAAACGCATTGTGATCGTCATGTTTATCCTTTGTGTAAGTGAACCCATATTTATTGTAGTCTGGGTCGTGTTTTATTTGATCTTTTTTGTTGTTCATGGATTTAAACTACTACTAAGTGACACATGCGTCAGTGCCTGAGTTCTTTAGTTTGATTTGCCGCACAACCTTTTACGTCAACAATAGGAATAAAGTACATAAAAATGGACATCAAAAATGATTGACATGCATTTATAGTGTTTGACGTGAAAGTGATAAGTGAAAGTGTGTGTGTGTATATCACGAAAAATATATATCAGGAAAAAGTGGCTTAGTTGCGTTTAACCTCAGTGTGATGTAATATCTATGCTATATTTGCTGACATATTCAAAGTCAGATTTATGATAAGATCGTTGAATTCCCATTTTAGCCTATTCTCAAATGGTTCTTTGATTTTGTTTTTGCTGCTCATATGTCAGCCGCCATGTTGTGTCAAAGCTGATCTTTCTATCCTCACCATTTAAACAAGAGACCATTTTTAAACCTCCATTTTTCTCAATCACTCATTCGGGATTTGCAGGTTGCCATGAAAAATGCCAACGTTGTGCGGCAGGAAAGAATTCTAAAATTGGAGGCACAGAGGGCATTTAGACATTCTAAACCGGATCTCATTTGGGAACGTTATGGCCTGCGGACCCCGAGAGGAGTCAAAAGACAAAAACTCGGCGTTCCCGCGAGGACGCCCCTGCTGCGAAGAGGGCCATTTATCACCGGTGTGACCAGCTTCAGTTTCGCTGTCAGGGGGAGGGAATTTGCAACCGCTGTTAGCGAACCTCTCCGCCTCTGGCAGTGTCTGTGGTGCGTGATTGAGGCCCTGGCTGCCTTTCTTCACAGTTTCATTTGTTTCAGCCATAAACACACCTTCACCTCCACAGCCTCATTAGCATCCCCAGCCCTAACCGCTTATTTTATAGTCCATGTTTGGTAGAGACATCGGTCTTGGTGTGATCATTTATTTGTTTTTGTTCGCTTTAACCTTGACGAGGATTAGTGCATGGAGGTGTGTGTTTGCACAGGTCTTTGTGAGACGAGACCTTGCGTTGTCGGGGCTGTTAAAGGCAATCTTCATAGCTCTTGTCATAAATCAGAGTGGATGAAAGCAAAGGAGACTGTATTGCTTCATTGACACCATTAGGGTTAAGGTTGGTCATGAACACATCATACTGCTTTAAACCTAACAGTGGGTGGCGAATGAAAACACAATGGCTGAGGCATGATGGTTTCTTCTACACTGGTTGACTGGCTTCATTTTTCTTTGTAGTATTGCAATCATGTAATCCTGCTTTCCTCTCCGGGCATTGTAGCTTTGCGGGATTAAAGCATTCATGTATCAAAAATCTGAGAAACCTGAGACATCTGAGAAACTAAAGTTAAGTCTTCTTTATGGTCCCAGACGAGTTCTGTAATTTGAGCCCATTTTATGTAAGAAACAGGACCTTTTGTATCCATTATATGTAGCTTATGATAAACTGAAGTGGAGACCCTGACCTAGTGGCCCTGATTGGTTCTTGAGACACTCATCACTAGCCAACATATAAACAGAGATGTTTTAGTTGCTGAAGAACGAGGTAACCAAGGTTCATTGTAATATTTAACGCTACATTAAAGGGTTTTTAAAAGCTGAAGTTTCCTCTGACGGAATGTAAACTTATTACTCTGCATCCCAAGCCGCCTGGTGCGGTAACATTTGCTCAATGGTATGAGTTTGGAGCGGAACTATCTGTTTGTCAAACCAATCGCAGACCTAAGGAGTGTTCAGGAAACCTGTTTGGAAGCATTTTTGTTGTGTTTTTGTTTGGTGCAGGTCGTGACTCAAAAACTATTTACTTTCATTTTAAAAGCCATTTTAAATGCTATACGTGTACAAAAGTTCAGTGTATCTTTCATGTAATATTAAGATCTAGCTTGAACAGAGGTGCTGTTAATATTTTTCCAAATATCTCAAAACACTACACTTATCTTGTATTTTTTTCCAGTAGATGATGACCTAAATAAGTCATCTCCATTTTTGATCGGAAGGCCTCTTTATCCAAGCTACTTCAACCTTCTTGCAACCTTCTTGCTTCTTCCCATGCATTAAGAGTTTTGACCGGAGCTTTACGCATCCCGTACCTCAGACCAAAGTAGATGATCGTTCACTCTACAGGTTTCTCTTTGTTTTTTCTTTTGAATAAATGAAAAAGGTTAAAGAGTCACATTCCAGCAGTGAGAAGGAGGTGTGAGGCTTGAGGAGACTCAATCCTCCCTTAAAACTCATCTCTCAAGCTGGCTGTCTCAGGAATGCCTGGCATCCTCTCAAACCATCTGATTTGTGAGGAGTGAAAATCCATTAGGGAAAATGTTTTAAGGTCTGTAACTTTCCTCTCCTTGTACATTTTTTGCCTCTCCTCCTCTCTTTTCCTGTGTCATCTCCTCTCCTTGTAAACTTTTGGCCTCTCCTTCTTTCTCTTCTCGTGTCCTCTCTTCTCCTTGTAAACTCTGAGTCTCTCCTGTCATGCCCTTATTTCTTCTTGTAAAATGTCAGCCTCTCGTCTTCTTGTAAATGTTCAGCCTCTCCATTCCATGTACATTTTCAGATTCTGCTCCTCTTGAAAACTTTCAGCCTCTCCTCCTCCTTTTCACTTGTTCATCACCCCTCCTTTTCACAAATTCTCTCTTTTTCCAGTGTGTGGTGGTTAAAGGTCTGTTTTGTTCCAAACCAAAAGTGCTCCATCTGTCTCTCTCTCCTTCTCTCTTTTTCCTCCCTCCCTCACTCATTCTCTTCCTCCCTAATGGTTTCTCTCTCCAGCTCTTGCTCCTATCAGTAACATGATAATGTTATGTCAGTCACTAATCTGGCAGTAGAGACTGTCTCTCTCTCTCTCTCTCTCTCTCTCCTTCTCCCTCTCTCTCTCTCTCTCTCTCTCGTTTTGCTCTCTCTGTTATCTTTGCTATACTGCTGTTGTGTTCATCTTGTTGCATGATCCCATTCTTCCATTTGTATTCAGAGTTTAATCTTTTTCTGACATTTACTGATCTGGGTCGTTGAAATCCTGGGCTGTTCTGGTGATCTTGGAATAATACCACATAGTTGAAGCGACCCACCCATTAGAATTGTTATGTTCTGTTGCATAACATCACTGAACTTCACACACATCTGACTCACTGGAGCTTACGCAGCACACACACACACACACACACAGGGGCTGTCAGGATGCAAAATAAATGTTTTATTTTGTAATCAAGAAAATTTACCAGCAATACATTTCTTACCAACCATGGAAGTCTATTTTGCATTAATGTTTAAAATGTATCCAAAATAATGTATCCTAGAACTGCAGGAAACCTAAATAAGCATCAAATGGTAAATGTTGCTCTGAGGGAAAGGTTGTTAGGAGTTGTTATAGTTTCTTTCTTTTGTAATGTGTGTCTTTGAATTGCCACTTAAATCACTGGGAGTCAGTATGCCGTCCCTGCAATTTACTGTATTATGTAGCTGTTCCTAATAAAGTGGTCAGCCAACTGGCGCGTGTTATTTCCTCACCAATGCCAATTTTAACTGTCATTTAGCGTTTGGCAAGTGTTCATTTCGGACCCTGGGGGCTATATTCTACAAATGTGAAAACGACATATTTTCAAACTAGTACAGTGGCATGCCTGAATGTCAAGTTGACTAGTTGACTTGATCTTAAAGAAGACTTGTATAGTTAGTCTGGTTTTGGGTATCTGATCCAGACATGTCAGAATGTCTTGAAATGTATAAAAACTATAAAAGTTAGACTGTTAAAATTGGCATCTATATAAAATGCAACAGCCAAAGATGACCAGACTGTGTATAGCTGTTGGGCAAGTGAATTAAAGGGGTAGCGTCTCAGAGAGGGTTTTACCTAGTAAACTGTTTAACAGGTAAGGCGGTCTGTCAGCATGGTAATTAAAGACAAGTGTTAATACTAGATGACTGTCGTGACCTGTTTCTTCAGTATCCACAAATATTTTACTATCATCATTACTCATTACTTGGAACGTCTTTCTTTGTGTGTACAGTAAATATATAATGCATATATATGTTTATTCCTTTTATGGTATTTGAGAAGCATGACCTTGCCTCTGTAGATTTTTTGCTTTAATGATACAGTGCTGTGAAATTCTTTTTTTAAATCAGTTTGCAATGTTCTCAGCAGTAATTACAAATCTCTTACTTTGATTGGAACACAATGGGAATTTTCTCCTGTTCTCTCTCTTGTTGTGTAAGTGCAGTGCATTTGGTCCTAATTAAAGGTGGTGGGGGGGGGGGCTACTAAACCTGACGAGTCAGCAGACCTTCTGTTTTCCTGCTGACCTGTGCTCTCATCCTTCTCTCTCTCGCTCTCTCTCTCTCTCTCGCTACTCCCTCTTTCTCTCGTCTTCTCCACACCACTTCCTGTCATCTTCCTGATGTCTGCTATTAAACTAGATGGATTTGTATGTCAGTCTCAGGGTGTGATTGGTTTGAATGGCTCATCTTCATCTCATCTCCTCGCTTTTCTGTTCTTGAGCGTTTGATTATGTCTGCCCCATCCACCCCCCACCCTCTTCCCACATGTCACCCTTGGATTGGAATAGCACAAACAGTTCCTGCTGAACTGGCAGAAAAAGCTCTTCCTTTATCTTGTTTCTCCCCCCTTCCGTTTCTGTCAAGTATAAGGTCATGCTGTTTGCTCTATACCAGCTGTAAGGCAAAATGACATTGTGAGATGCGTCATAGCTTATATATACACGTCATGGATTGGCGTTTTACTAATACACAAAAAGAAAATTTTACAAATTCACATCCAGAAAATAATGCAGCTAAAGTACTGAGGCGGAAAGCTAATGGTTTTGTTATATATTTTTTGATTAGCATTTTAAATTTATGCAATGTTAATTCCTAGTCAAAATTGACTGTGTTTACTTAGAACGTTTGTTGTCTTATTATTTCAAATTTATTGGTGCACATTATTCCAAACAGAAAAAGGTTGTCTTCTTAATGTTTTTCAAAATTATATAACTTCTAAAAGTTGCTTGCTTTTTTTGGGCTGATGTCATTAGTCCCTTTTACTTTCTAGTCCCTCCCCTCGAACCATTACGCCCAATTCTGGTATGTACTGGTGCGCCCACTTTTCGTGATCCAGTCAGTTTTCAACAGATAAAATAGTCTTTCCCAGCTATTTTTCTCATTGAATAAATATTAATTGTTTCACTTGCAAACAAAATGAACAGAAGTTCATTTGTACAGAAGTTAAAAGGGAAATTCCCTAATATTTATTTTAACTTAACGTTGCTTTAATTAACCAGATGTAATATGTACATCTATTAAAACAATAAAAAGATGTGTTGACTGATAGTGAAACGTTGGCAATCTGTCTTGTTGTTTGTGACTGGCATGTTTGTGAACAAGCATTAAGCTGTTTTTCCACTAGTGATATTGTGTAAACTATTTTGGTGTGGCTTTGTTTTTCTGTTTTTTTAAGCTGTCAAGCTTGTAAAGACTAAGTATTGTCATTTATTTTTCTTTATGACAGTAATTCTTTGTTGGCTCATGTGTAAAATATTTTGCCTTTGTCCAGGCGAGTTGTTGATATGATGAACATATTTACATAAACAAGATAAAGTTGATAATACAGCCAGTCTTTAATCAATAAAAATATTTTTTTAAGCTTTTTAAGGGCTCTGCTTATGCGTTTATTGCTTGTATTTTAAATTCTTTCTCTGCTTTTATAATTATTGGTCATAACTGGAGGAAAAAGTATTATTCTTGTCTGGAATGTTGCATTGGACTATATTTAGAGTCTTGTTTCCGTTCCTCCTTTTCTGTTTCTTTCTCTCCTTTATTTCAGATGGGACAAAAATAGCCCTGGTCATGTCTTTAGACTCACCTGGGAATTCATGATATGGAGACTTCTATTCTGTACTCTGTGTATTTGTGTGTATCTGGCAGCTTTTCCTGACAGACTTTTACTAATTATTTTTTAGCTTGTTTCATTCTCAGATTTTGTAAATACGTAATTCATTCCTCTGGCTGTAGGTAGTGGTTAGTCGTGGTAACGCTGGAAAATCCACGTTTTGGAACATGGTAGCAATTTTCTAATTCTAGTTTAGCTGGTAGACCATCTTGGACCAGAAACAAACAAGCATCCAACTGGTCATACCAGCTTAAGGTGCTCAAGCTTAAAAAGTCTGGAACATGTTGATGACCAGCTTGCACCAGCTACCATGACTCAAAACACAGCTACCAGCTTAAGATGGATTTTTTATCAGGAAAAAACATCCACTATCACACGTGAGTCTTTGTTTTGTTTTGTTTTTGCTCAACATGATCAGACTTAAACATGCATTATATCAAGTTTGAACGAATCCTTATAACTTTATGACTTTAATGACTTTATTCAACTGAAAACGTGGCTGAGATGATAATACCACCCAGGAGAATTAATTCTTTAAAAGTGAACTCTATACTTCCACCCACCTTAGTTCACATCAACTGGGAGAAAGTGACGATTTAAATTGAAGTAGTTTAGACTGCTCAGGCGGGTGCACAGATTGGCTAATTCACATGCTAAGTGTTTATTGGAAGCAGTGGGTCTTTGTCATGATCATTAGCTACCAGAAAAGGCCCGAGTCAGTGTACTTGCACTAAAAGCTTCATTTCACTGCAGGTGACACTGTGTGTGTGTGTGTGTGTGTGTGTGTGTGTATGGTTTCTTATGCTGTAGTATGTTTGTCTGTGTGTGTGTGTGTGTGTGTGATGGATTTCTCTCTACTGTATGTTTACTGTAGTGAAAATAGCATGCTTGCTTGTGCTGCTGCTAAATTCACACTGCTTTATTTTGTACCTCTTTCGCTATCGCTGTCTGTCTTTTTCCTTCAGACCTAAATCCCAGTGATATTTAAGGGTCTTAACCTGTGTCTTTCATCCCTCCGTTGCAGAGCGCGTGCGAGATCTAGCGTTAGCCCCCGTCGCTATGCGCTGTGCTAGCTAATGCAGACAGGCACGCTCTGAGCGTGTGCAAAAGCTCATGACCCTCTCCACCAAAACAGACTGCAAATGAGCCACTGTCTGTCTCTCCTCCATCTCAATCTTTGCCTCTCTGCTAGTGTCAGCATTTCCCCCTTACCTCCCCTCCTTTCTCACTCTCTCTCTCTCTCTCTCTGTCTGTCTTTCTCTGTCTTTCACACGCTTGTTCTTTCTCGTTCACTCCCTTTGCTCTGCCTCTTTATCTAAGTAATTACCACTCCCCTCCGACATCTCTTCTGCTGTCATATTCTTTTCTTCCTTGTCTCTCTCTTTCTGTCTCTCTGTGCAGTGCTTCTTCCGCCTAAGCTATTAGAAAAGAAATCAATATAGACATGACCCTCTCATATACCACCAGGTGGGATCCACAATACCACCTTTGGGTGCAGTAACTGTCGGGACAGCAAACACGCTTTTAGGACACTCGATAAACCTGTTCAATGGAACCAGTTGTTGCCATAGTAACAACTTAGCTCAACATAACCTGGTAACCCCTAGTAACCTAGGCTCACATAAAAATTAATGACTTGATCTACGTTTGTTGCGCTAATTTTGAGGGTGAATTCTGTGCTAATCTGCAAAATTCTATGGCCTGTACATGGATTAGCCAAACGGTTGAGTTTAGGATGCTGCATTCTTATTGGTAGCTCAAAGCATAATCAAATTGTTGTCAAAATATTTAACAAACATGCAGGGAATGGGGGATTTCAGTGACAGGCGTTTTCTGCCTAGCTCTGTGGGGCAAATCTATGCTAGCCGCGTTCATCCCACAAATACAGTCAGTTAGTGTAAAAGCAATCCTGACTTTGTGAAATGTAACAGTTTTTCAGTGTGTTCAGTGCAGTAGATCTAGCTTTCCAGCAGGTTTACACACGTTCACTTAGGAAAAATGCGACAAATGAAGCTTTGTTCATTTCTCATTATGATGTCATAAAGCACATCGTATCACGCCGTTGTTCTTTTTCCTCCTATTATTTCGTGACAGGAGGGGAGATGCTCACTTAGCAGCTCTCTCTCTGTCTCGTTCACTGTAGATAATTAGTGAATCAGCCAGTAATTAGTTTGCTTCATGTCTGGTGACTCCCTTTCATTGCCCCCAATGACACTCCCAGCCCTCAACACTTGACACTGTCACACTGTGTAAAAAAAACAAAAAAAGACACCTTACGCTTTTCTTGTTGAACGAGTGTGTGTCTCGCCCACGAACAGCTCTTTTGAGGCTGCGTTGCGTTGTGTGTGTGTTCTTAAACACGTTTACCCGTCTTTCCTACTTCCCCTCAGTGCTCTTTAAGTGTGCCGGATTGTTTACCTCCCTCTTTTTCTCCACCTCTCTCCCTCTCACCCTCCCTCTCTCTCAAAGATCGGAAGTCCCCCGAGGCCATGCATTCTTCAGCCCCTCCCCCACCCCATCCCTCACTATAGACAGAACATTCGGGACAGAAATGTGCGCGATGCCCTCCGCATTAACATACAACAAGACGCATGTGTGCTCGCTCGCATACATGCACGCGTGGACGCTGTGCTCTCAGATATCTAAATGATTGCATCCTATCCCAAGGGGGTGAGACTATTTCTTAAAGATTTCAACGTGTGTGTGTTATCTGATGAGGTCTGTCTCAGGGGTGGCAGTGGTGCTGTTGAGAGCGACTGGCTGATAAAAGTACTGAGAGAAAGAGAGAGAAAAAGAGAGGGGGAGGAGGCTGCTTTTGACTGGACACATAAATCAAGGCCCTGGTAATTGCTGCTCAGGAGAAAAAGTGCCTGGAAGAGGGAGGTTGGGAAACTGAACACTACAGATGCACACACACACACACACACACACACGCATACATGTAAAGTGCATCATCTGAATGCATTAATAAACAATATGGCATTGTTCCGAAATCTAGCTACCTTTTGATGGGAGAAATGCACAGCATAAATTCCGTCATCGGCAGGACACGCAAGCAGCTTGATTTTTCTAACCGTGTGTCCTTTGTATAAATTGTCTGCACTGTAGTGTACGTGACAACCGCCTGTCTGCGCACGCACAATAAAATACGCTTTGAAAGGTTGGAGTATATGAGTGTACATGTAAAACTAATGTACGAGTAAAAACGTATGAGCATATATAATGCGTATATATTTAGTATCTCGTGTGCAAATAATTGACAACACCTGATTGTAATCAATAGGTGCAATCTGATGTTTATATACTTCTCAAAGTAGAGGCACATAGTTTGTTTTATCAGTCTGCCTGATAATCTGAATTTTTTGGTGCGAAGCAAAGTGGATATCTTACATTTGATTACAGTGGTGTTTGATCAGCTTGTTGCTAAGCTATGATACATACACAACATGCAAATGTTGGATTGAATAGTCCGTTTGTTGTACATTTCTAAGTATTGAATGAAAAAGTACTTTTATTATTAACATTTCTTATCCTGAAAAAACTTGGGTTTTGGAAAAGAGCTGACATGTTTATTTGGCACACTCCACTTTCCTCATTATATGTACACCCAAACGCACACACACTTAATTTAGCCTGGGCTCATCTCTCTGTGGGAATGTTGGACAGTAAAGAAAGGAGATCTGAGGCCGTGATTGGTCGTTTTATCTTCCCTCTTGAAAGAGGAGGCATGATTGGCTCACTCATCCCAGGAAAGCGAGACTGTAAAAGATGACAATTAATCTGTCGCACACGCACTCCAAAACCCTTCACCAATCAAACAGTGTTTCAACAGCTTATAACATGTCCCTCTGCTCCTCTCACACACGCACACCTTTTCACTCTCTCTCACTCGCTCAGATAATAAAGTAAATCATAATTTCTGCTTCTGTTGAGCCTTGAATAATAACTCGCGATCGCTTTCAACGAGACACAGCTGCGAGAAACAAAGGAGAGATGAGAGGAGCAGAAGAATGAAGAAAGATTTTGAAACAGACACGCACAAGCACCTGTTGTGACATTCAGCTCTGAGTTTGTTGTATGTTGTGCGGCAGAATCATTAAAATTCAAGCTCGCACACACGGTGTCGGCATTCCTTGACTTTTCTTTTATAATAGCAGAACTGAATCTGATAGCTTATGGCTCCGAATACTGTTTTTATAGTCAGGAAGAAAGAGAGGAAAGATAAGACAGAGAAGGAGGGCTACACCAGAGTGAATTTAATGGAGAAGAGAGTGTGTGGGGGAGACAACTGCCTCTGTGCTTCTGTTATCGTTCTTTTCTCATCCTTGCATCAGATTTCATCACTTTGCTTTTACCTCTACCTGCACTGAGAGAGTCCATCTGTGTTTAATTGAGGTTTGTGTCTGTGTGAGCTTCGTATTTATTGCAGAAACTCTGAGGTACAGCCGGTGAACAACGAACGTTTCACGGCCACAGGCTTGTCCAAACAAAGGAAGCCGGTAGCTTCATTGAGACTCTATATCGTGTTAATACATGTTTGTCAGAGATAGTTTCATGTCGTTTCACACGAGAGATCTGATTTAACGTACACAAGATGGAGTATCCTGAAAGTCATCTAAGAAAGTAGTCAGTAGGTCAGTGGTTATGTAAATGATTCGTACCACGTGACGCCTCGCTGTACCTGGCAGATTCAGTGCTGCGTTAATGCAGCTGAGATGATGCGGGCGAGAAGCCAAAGCAGGTGTATTTTCGATGCCAGATTTCTGGTTTGCTAGAATTTTGGCTTAGATGCGAACGCTAAATTTGAACAGAGACCATCTCGGGTATCTGCAGCGCGCTTCACTTTATTTTCACTTTGTCAATTCACAGTCATTCTAATTCCCAATTATACAACAGTTTCAGTTTCAGTCCTGGAACCTGATTGGATGAGGGGTCCATTACGGGATATTGTACAAATCTAATATCATGCGTTTACACTGAGATGCAGTTTGTGGACTGGAATCTTCCTCCTTTTGTTATGTACAGAAAAGGCGCAACTGTAGTCAGTGTAACCTCTACTATGTGTGACTGTGGATGATAAAATGCACATGAACTGGTAATCTGTGGGTTAACAAATCATTAGACGTTTTAATCAGTTAACTTAAAAGTCTATTAGGTATTTATATAAAGATACCAGGGTGCAGAATTGCGGATGTATTTTTACCCGTAATGCTTGATGAACTGGTGCTGAACCTGTGTGTGTTTGCGTGTGTGTGTGTGCGTGTGTAATTGAGCTGTGGACAGAAATATGGCTTTACGGCCACCACTAATGGCTTCTGTGCAGAGAGAAATCAAGGGAGGGAGAGGAAAGATATAGAAGCCAGGAGAGATAATGCGACACAGGGAGGGAAGGGAGGGCAGAGGGTTGGAGATAGAAAAGGGTGGAGGATTTGCAGAAAACAGGAGGGGGTGGAGGAGTGGAAAATGAAGGGGTGGGGGGTCTGGTACAGCTGGGTACAAGATGACTGCCAATCTTGTCACAGGTGTGGAGATTTTGACACTTAAAGAACAATGCAGAAAACATACTGCGGGATTCTTTGTTAACAGTATGGTTTTCTTTGTTTAAACTAACTGTAAGAAAGGATTACACTCCAAAAACATTACATACTCGTACGTTATGTGCCAAAAAGCCTTTGAGTGATTGAATGATGTGTGTTTTTTGTTAGTGTATTTGCAATGTTGATATCTTGGTTTCGGCGTTGAGTTTATTCGCCTCTTTTCTGCTGCCGTGCGTCTGCCTGCTGGGCGCTCATTTGTTCGTGTGAACACTCTCAGTAGATTTGACATGATTGATATGCCACCAAATAATCTGATAAAGGGGGCAGCAGGTCCATGTAGTTGCGATAGATGGCGCCCCCTTCGCATTTTTGTGGTAGTGTTTTTTTAAACGTTTAAACATTTAAGACATTACAGACCCTGTGAAATTGCAGTTTTCTTTTTTGTGTTGACATATTTCCTGTTAAAATAGAAGCGGGACATATAATATCAAAGGACATCTTCAATTATTTTAAAATAGCCAGTAAGTTTTACTTAAATATAACATGATTTGCCAGTTATTTCTCAGTAGAAGATGGTATTAAAGGACGAGACATTGAATTGACAGAAATTTGTTGTGCAGGATGAGTCAGCAATGTGTTTTGGTCTGTTTCACCAGATCATAAAGACTGTAAATTTGTATATCTGCTGAAGGTTCATTTTTAAGATCAGCCTATGAAGCTCATAGACTAAAATCCATCAATATTTTTATTTCATGGAGACTTCTTAAAGCAGCTTTCAAACTTTCAAATAATAAAAGCAATACTGATAGACAGGCTGATTAATTGGCTGATGTTACGCCATTTTAAGATTATCAGCTGTTAACTGCGCCTGACTGGTCCATTAACAGTGGTCATTCTGCTAAAACTCACATGAGAAATCTGCTGACAGTTGTGTCAGTAAATAGTGCACATCTTTTGTTTCAAATACTTCTTTGTGTTTGTGAATGTTAAGTGAATATTGGGTAAAACGAGTGTTCATTTCAATTCAGCAAAATAATCATACTATATACACCACACAGTGTAATACTTAATATATTATATCACTATTCTTATTAAACTGGCATTATACTGACTGTCGACCACCTTGTTCTTTAGAAATGAGTATGTACAATGCGTTGGCTATTAAAATAACAATATCGGTTGACCGGTAAGGAGCAGCTTATGTATTCTGTCTTAAAACCCTAACTTGCAAGTGAACAGCGCTGAAGCTAAATGTATGCATCGTCTTTGGGTTTAAGTGTTTCATGTGCCAAAAAAATGCTTCAACATGTTAAAGATGGCATAGCTTTCAGTGTGTGTGTCTGTCTGCCAGTATTCAGCTCAGATTTGTTGTGTCCAGTCACTGTGCCCTTCTACCACCACCCACACACATGAATGCCCATATGAGAACTGTGTGTTGGCACGTGGTGTATTATTGGAGGGGATGTTGTGAGCATGCCCCTCAGATTAGCATCTGATCTGGGCTATGACTCGCTAGTTGTAATCAATGTATGTTTGTGTTCGTATTGTTGTGTATGTATTAGATCAATTAAAAAATCAATCTGTATTGTGGTATGGACTGTATTACACTCTCCAAACCTATAATAACAACAGTCTTGCCTGTTAGTTGGCTTTGCTAGATGCTAACTAAATACTAAACTAACTAAATGCTTAAGGTGCAGTGTGTAGTTATTTCAGTATTCAAATATGCGTGCAGTGACAGCACATTGTGACAGTCAGTCATTGGTATGTTGATTTTGCTGAAAGGTGACTCTGTGGCACTTGCAAAAATTGCAGTGAGTGTTTCAACAAAGCAACATTAGCTTCAGTGGTTAAGAGTTGATTTTGAGGGGTGGGGTGATGGTGGTAGGTGTGTCTGGAAAATCTTTGTGGAAAAATCTATATTTTTGCCATTCCAGTTAGTGCCCCTAGTAGAGTAACAACAGCTGTAAGGTATTTATATGTTGATTTCCCTGAAAAGTGAACAAACTTATTCTGACACTGTGTTTGAGAATACTGACAGCAATATTGGTTTAAGCACTGGTGTGAGTTTAGGGCGGGACTGTCTGTTGGTTTTGACCAATGGCAGACGGGGGGGGGGGTGTGGGTACGTTTGGAAAACAGGTGGAAATCCTACTAGTTGTCCAGTTGTGGCTCGGTGGATTTTGTTTGAGAAGTCCAACGTCAGCTTCTGGCTCAACCAATGGCGTAAGTTTGGGGTGGGACTATCTGTTTGTTCAAACAATGGTGGACAGTAGAGTATTTAAGATAATGTGTTTGGAAAATTCCCCTTTTATTATTGTTTGGTGCTGCTCATGCCACAGAAATCACTTCAGTCATAAATTTAAAAAGGCCATTGTTTATAGAAATTTAAAAAGGCCATTGTTTATAGACACTGTTTGTGTCATATTGCACAGAATATTTCATATTTTCATTTATCATGTTGTACAGTTAGAACTCT
>JAZGTI010010011.1:7776-18155 GCA_036877585.1 Botia kubotai
TAAACAGTACAGGTGTGTGTACGGATGTCCCTGCTCTCCACAGGATGGTAAATGACTATTTCTTGTCCCACGGGAGCTCATTAAAATCCCCCCGAGCAGAGAGTGTCACAACCATCCCAGACAAACAGCTCTGCCACGCTGCATAGTGATGCCTGCTATCTGTGTGTCTGCAGCTAAGAGATAGAGTCGAGGACACACAGTGACAGCCACAAAGAGTCTTGCGCTCGACCCACCATTATTAGACATAACAGGGCCCAGAGCCAGAATCCAGGGCCAGGGGTGAACAGATAACTCTTCATTAATTTATAGCCCTTTGAATTTTAAACTGTGGGGAATGCCTGCATGGCGTATACAGTGGGTTTCAGCACCACGGACAGCCCTACGGCAAACACACACATAGATGGCAGCACCATGGACAGCTCCGTCTGTGATCTGCATGACATGAGGTTTGTGTTGGCTGTGGACAGGAGGCCAAACAGAAGGGATATGTTTAGGAAAACACTGTTGGGAAGCAGAGGTAAACAGGTGGGTGGGGGCCGAGACAGACTGGTTGAGGCATCAGGGTTTGAGTCGTGCGCGGGTACGTGGGAATTGTGTGTGGATGTGGATAATGGCAGCATGGTGTCGACTGCGGTGGCGTTAATGGGATTTCACACAGATAAAGTGAGGAATCACAGACAAGCAGAAGACCTCAGTTACCAGGGGACCTATTAACTGCTATTTCCTGCTACTGAGAATCTGTGAGTGCACACATGAACGCGCACACACACACACACGCACACACACACAAACACGCTGTAAAATACTACAGTACAGAGATCACCAGACACGTGCAAGCAGGTATTTAAAATGCAGTGACCCCATGTGATAGCTCCATTTATGACAATAACATAACATGAATTTACACACATTAGTGGATGGACTAGCAGAATAATTCAACTGTATAAGAAATGCAAGACTGCTTCATGCAGTAAGCCTGTACTTTAAATGATCAGTAAACAGAAAGCTACAGTTTGATATTTTGTCTTCTCACAGGGAAATAAAAAACATTTATGACTTTTATTTGAACCTGCAGAGAAAAATACAGAGTAAAGCCATCAAATGCAGGAGCTGAGCCAATAAAATTGGATATTGTTTTCCTCAAAAAGCTTCTGAGATTTTCTGAAGCACTCTTGGACTTGTTACAAAACTTACAAACTCCCCTAAAAGGAAACAGGACTGGCAAGCAGAGGACTCTCAGGAAATACCATATATTTATAGAAATAATTTTATGGGGCATTTTAATGTTATTTACACCTTTGCTAAAAGAAAAAGCTTTGAGAAAATAAGATAAACAAAATGTTGTTTTCACCTGTTACACATGACAAGAGTTGCACAAAATGATAACAAACTATATTGTGTTACTTCACAGGTAACAGGTAACATTCTCAGAACATTGTCTAATGTTCTCTAAAAGTTCTCCCGACATTATCAAAACATTCTTGTTGTAACATCAATAGAGCATTTTTGCTATATATCGTATATAAAAATGTTATTCTTAAGTAATTAGAATTTTAAAAACATTACAGAATTGAAAAGTGTTTAAATATCTTTTATATAACCAAGCAATAATGTTAATAGCCTTAAAAACCTATGTTAAATGTTCCTAGAACATTCAAAACAACACTTTAAATGTTTTTGTTGGAATAGAAATGTTATGAAAACGTTCTGACAACCTAAGACAGTTAGCTGGGCCTCTGCTGTGCTTCAGTCTCGCACTTTTAAAAAGAATGCATGAGAATTACAAACACAAGAGACGGGCTGGAATAAAGATGTCATGGGATAATTAAGACTTGACAGGCACGTTCAAACGCAGCTTTAATAGCACAGAAACCTGACAGATAAAGAGGAGAAAGCCTGTCAGTGTGGCAACCCCAATTAAACAGCAATTGTGGTCCAACAATGGCGTCATCAAAGCGGTAGATACAGCCTGTGTCTGTATAATTGCATGTCCTGTGAATCTCACACAGGCCTGTCTTTGTGAAATGACACTTTCTTCTGTAAGACAATGTTTCGCTCATAAAATAAATTAATAAACAATCTTCTGTAGTTCATTCTCAGAGCCTGTTTATTTAAAGTGAGATTGCCATCGCATTTTATAATTTTAAAGCCTAACTTGAGGCCGATTAAAGCTTTGCTAGTATTTGATCTAGTACAATTGATCTATTTGGTTAAACATAAGGACATTAATTTTATTTAGTCTTCGTGGTTGGAACTTTTGACTTTTAACCAACCAAACACCCAGAACGCCCTATAGCAACACCTTGGCAACCACACACAACACTGATGCTGTTTGATGTCATGGAAAATTAATCTGATAAGTGAGTTATAAGTGGGAGTTGTGAATTATATTTTAAATCAATCATATCATGGTATAGAACCATGATGGTTATTTATTGTTAGCATCTTTCAGAAACTGTTCTCCACCTACACTACACAGCACATTGACGGACTTAAAATATGCAGTTCTGAGATTTCAGCATTTCCCCATTCAATTACCCAGAATCGGCACTTACACATGACTGGAAATATCTGCCTCAGTGTGTTCCCAAGATGGCCGCCGAGTGAATTGACTTGCCTCGGAAGACATTTTGGTTTTACTGCATAAACAATGTGAGCAGCCAGCATGCAGTCGACTGATTGGTATTGACAGCAGTAACTTCAGAGAGACACCAGACAGTCGTGTAATATGTATGATTCAGACGAGCCAAAACAAATCAGCAGCTAACTATGAATACAAAGATTGTCACTGTCTTTTTAGTTAATGAACACGCATATAAAAAAAACACATCAGTACTCTTTAAATTCATTTGATTTTTTTATTCATAATAAATTGAAAATATAGTTTTGAACAGGATCATGTAACAAACATGGGGACAGCAGTTCTGTTCAGCTGGCATTGTGTTCTCAGAAGGGTTGTGAACACATGGAAACAGGAATGATTCAAACTAATGACCGTACAGACTTTATCTCTGTGTTTTCATGTGTTATGATAGAACAGAAGGTACATGAATCTACACAGCTGACCAAAAGATATCTGGACACCTGAGCTACAGTTAAAATGTGTCATCAATCCATGATAGACATATAAATATTATTTAAATATATTATTACTACACTTAAATCATTCTGTTGTGATAAATGATAAATAAATTACAGTTACATTTTAAAACGAAATTTGCTGTCACAAGCGAAACATCGTGACTGTCAGATATTAGTGTCACATTCACTGCTGATGAGCGACACTTGTTTTGATGGACATTGATCTGCACAAAAATGTTAAACTGGCTAAGAAAAGTTACATTTGATATTTTGTTCTCTAATTTAATGACATCTATACATTGTTAATTGGGGATTAAGTGTCCAAATGTTTTGGGAGCCACAGTCAGTTCACTCTTCTTTCCTCCCTGTTCAGTTTAGCCAGCACACACCACACAAAAAAAGGTGCTACAAAAGGTTCTGTGATGCCATAGAAGAACCATATTTGCTTCCCCATTTAACCATTGAGCCAAAGGTTCCTTAAAAGAACCATTCCTTTCTAACCTTTCTATAGTCTAAAGAACCTTTTCAGCCAACTGTTTGTGAAACAGAAAGATTTTAAGGATGTTAAAAGTTCTAAATGGAACCATACAGCCAAAAATGGTTCTACTATGGCATTGTGTAGCACCATTTTTCTGCACATGCGTGAGCAGCAGTGGACTGAATCTCCACTTTTCATACCCGAACAGCTTCAAGCCGAGCTCTAATTCAACCTGCACATAAAATGATCATCAATAAAATGCCATCAGGCAGGCATCAAAACCAAATGTCTATTAAATAAGAAAGTACACTGCTGATATATCAGTATTTTGCTTTTAAATTAGGTAGACAAATACATGACTCATTTTTTATGCTGTGCCTCGCTGTGAATCTTAAACAGTCATATTTACAGTTAATAAAGTTTATTAAGGTAACGAAGAGAGGAAACGGGCACTTATGGAGAATAGGAGACACAACTAACCATAGAAGCAGCAGCAGGAGTTTCAAATCACAGACCAGTGTCTGACACACAAAGAAACAAAACTTCACCGACACACAGACAGCGACACTGCGTCACACTGTTACAACAGACACTGTGTGCTAGACACAACCAAACGCTTCAAGAAAACAAACAAACAAACAGCAATAAAAGTGTTGATGCAACAGTCTCTCTGTATGTACACGCATCTTCCATCTCTCTACAAAAATACTATTCACAGTTCTTCAGCACATACCGAGCAATCGCTCCAAACACCTGTGCGGTCATGGCTCAGAAATATGCTGCATAAAAAACGTTTTAATTACGTTGTGGTAGCGTTTACAAGCGCATGTTCTGCTCACTTCTTGGTTTGGTAGATACTGGCTATGTGTTTACAATGTTAGAATTTAAAATGTTTTAAAATGCATTAAAATGTTAGAATAGTTTTTTACTTTAACGTGAAATCCACGGCAGTCTGTTGAATTTTTATTGCACCTGCAAATCTGATCGGAAAATGTGTGAAGTTCCCTAAAGTGCTTCCTTATGCATCAGATTATATTTTGAGTTGGTAATTCATAGTTAAAAAATAGGGTTCATGTCAAACATAATTTACAGTAAAATTTAAAATATAAATGATTGAACATGTTCATGTCAAACATGATTTACAGTAATATTTAAAATCTATTTCATACTGTAATCCAGTGCATAAAGACTGTTTAAATCTTTCTATTATATCTTAACTAGTAGCTCGTGGCACTCAAACTGCTAGGCCTGGGTTCAAAGACAGCCTTGCGACACGCTGTCAGACTTGAACACACTGTCCTGTAAGTCCATGTGGATAAAAATCATTTGCCAAATGCTTAAATGTAAACGTGTAAAAAACGTTCCCACAACTGTCATTTATAAATCAAATGTCACACCATGCACAATAATGAACTCAGTGTCTGGAGCGCAGCTGTCGTTAGCACTGTTAAAATGTAACGTGTTGCCACACCACCTCAGTAACAGATATTTATCAGTAACTGTCTTTTGATGAGCTACAAACTAAACACACTGTCAAAACTTCTGCAAAATGTTACACTACAAACTCATCTGATGGTATTTCATTAAATGCTACAGACGCGAATCTACATTTGAAAGCAGATTTAAAACTATATGAGTAACACACAATGTTTGTGCTACACCTGCGTTTACCACAGGTGAGACTATAGCACAAAATAAAGACAAATATTCTAAAAGTGTTTGAAATATTGAACTTGTAGCTTTAGATATCTGATGTTACCGTTTATAACAGCATCACATGTAAAACAAAATGCATGTGTGTGTCATGGAATATAAGTGAAATTTCCTTAAAAACTTCCAGCAGCCATTTTGAATAAATAGTAATGATACATTTTGTGCCCATATTCCATTTTCCATACTTGAATTTGATAAACGAACACACTGCATTGCACAACAAAACCTAAAATTCTTATTAACATTAAATATATCAAAGTAAAAGCATTCGTTTGATTTGGTGATTTTTGTAGGATTCAACACAGCCCAAATGAACGAATATCATCGCCTACAAAAGAGTCTCATTAGCAACGTTGACACAATGTTGCAAATAATGTTACCCCAAACGTTTATCATTGTGATAGCATATCGACTAATTCAGGTGACCAACACAAGCCTTTTTTAATCGACAGAAACAACGATTTTGTTTAAGCTGTTTCCTCTAGGAAGTTTAATTCCAGTTACCAGACACTCTGTGTCAGAATGTAAACACACTGTATTCTGATCTGTTCTCTCAGATAATGAATTCTCTGTATCTCTCTACAGGTAAAGCGGCCCCAGTTCACTGGCACTGACAGTGAATACTGTATAATGTCTTTGTTTTCATTATGAACACCAGTTTATCAGCCTTTAACTTACTGTATCGGAACAATTAACTGTCCACAATTTCACGATACTTGTTCATCTAACAGCAGTCGTGCCGGTAGGGCAACAGTTTAACTGGTTATAGTTGATCTACAGGCATAATCGGCATTACTGAGCAGATCTGTTACTTGAAATAAACTTGAAAAATGAATTTGAACTTTCTAGAACATCCATGTTCAACATCCAGACAATAATGTTTTTGGGTTGCTGGTAAGATCTTATTGGATGACATTTTGGATGGACTTGGTTGGAGTTACCTTCTCTACTCATTTATGTGATTTATATCATTTCCTGTCCTCTTTTTCTGACCAATGCAGGATCAAGGAAAGACATTTAAGGTAAGGTGCTGGTAGAGGAACCAGGTTCTGCAGAACATGGAGATCTGGTTGTTAGACTACAGTGTTCCTCTGTCGGTATGGAGGAGGAGGCAGAATGTTTCTGGGTTTCTCTGGGTTTTCAGTCATGGCAGGCTGTATGTGGCCGTTCTGCTTGTAGAAGAACTTATTATTGCAGACAGCTGTGGAGTCTTGAGAGTTCTGAGGAAGGATCTTGGGCGGAAGGCTGTGCTGCCAATATTCAGGATTGTCAAAGGAGTTCTTGTACATCTTGTCCACTAGTAAACTCCCAATCATTCTGCTTGGTTGTACCGGGTGACCCGGCAGGCCAGAGCTTGTGACTGCAGGTTTGCCCAAATCAAACTGTTGGGGCGAGTGACTGGATTTGCCTGGGTTCCCCGGTTGGACTTGATGACTAACTAGGCATATCTGACCAGCTGGTGATGGTTGGCCAGGTTTGCTGCTGTGATTGTGGTTTAACTGAACTGACTGGGCGTGTTGATGGTTCTGGCTCACTGGTACAGGTGTGGGTTGAACTGGAGGTATAGCGAAGTGAACGTGAGCACCGTGGTTGGAATGATGGGATCTACCTACTTGTGTGACGTGGGAGATGTAGCTGCCGGGACTGTGGGCTGCTGTCGTCACCTGCAGTGGGATGGAGATTCCCAACATCTCTTGGTTCATGTCGCTGGTGTTGGTGAAGGTGTTGAGGTAAAGGGGATTGTTTATATACTCGTCTTCACTCTTGAGTTTACCATCAGGGGTGCTGTGGTAACCCGGGTTGTCTAATGCATGAACGTCTTTATTTTTACGTCTTGTCACAAAAGGATTTTCCTCCACGGGATTTAAATTATCTACAGATGCACAAACAAACAACATTTTGAGTTTTCATCAAAATGTTATCATTTCACTTTATATAAAAAATACAATTATGTATCTAAAGTAATCTGCAATGTTATCTCTCAAACAGAGATGGCGCCATAGAGACAAAAGATACGAATTGCAGCTTTAAACAAACTTGTTAAAAGCACTAATGTTTGATGACTGAACCTTTGGAACAGTATGTAGTGTACCTTTAAATAAATGATTTAAGAACATACTTGTGGATCTCTTGTCTTTCGTAGGGGACATGTAACCGTTCTCATCTGTATCTCCCCTCTGTTCTCCCAGCAGTACAGTGGGGTCTGCGCTGTATCTCTGCCCACTGCTGTCCTCCACTGAGTGAGTTGTGATCTGTTTCTTCAGACTTCCATTACATGTCTGGCCCTCAAGACAGGTGTCCACACCTGCTCTCTGTACACCAGCTGCGAGTGAGGGGCCACTTCCTGTAGCTGTCACCTCAGGAGACTGGGCCCCTGACACCTCAGCGCCCAATGATCCGTCATGATACACAAACTGGTTCTGATCACAATATAAAATAACAAGCATAAACAAGAAACTAGCCCAAACATCGGATCAGTCTAAACATCTAAAATGTTCAAAATAATGAAAAATGTCATAATCAAGATTACTGAGTATTATTGATTTGTTCAATGACAGTATCATTACCACCAATAATGATAATCAATGATGCAATATAATTATAATTATTATTACATATTGCACTAGGAAGACTGGAGGTTACTGGCTGTCAAAGTTTTACTGTAGCAAAATACACTAACCAATTAAAATCAAGTTAAGCAGCTTAGTGATTTTCTTTGGAATGTCCAGAACAAGCACATAATAGACAGAGGGGTTGAGAAAGCCTGAGACCAGCATTAAAATTGCTTGTATTTAATATTTGTCAAATAAAATGCAACATGTTTCAATGTAAATTGTAGCATAACCATTTGAGTCAAAAGTTTGTTAAGATTTTGAAAAGATTTTACAAACATAAATGAGCTCCATCAGATTGCACAAAACCCAGATGACTTCAATCACCCAGCATGAGTCTAACGTTCTGAAGAGCGAATGTGTCAGTGGATGCAAAGAAATGTGACATACTGTACAATCTGCTTACAGTGACAAAAATTGTGCATAATTTTAAATATTTATTTTTGTCATTACTTTGTTCTGCATGTCTCAAAAACTCTCAGACTTTTAGACCATGCTGTATTGATGACATATTTTTATATTAGGAACTGTGGTGGCTGGCCAGATCTCTTTACTGTATGAGCCAGGACATAGAAGTATTTCTGACAGTTCTTTTGAATCGGATGAAATGAAATTTTTGGCTATGAGGAGCGTCTGACATTCACACACTCATGATCAATGTGCAGTTAAAGCCCAGCTACATATTTTGCTCAGTGCTTCTAATTTATGTTCCACTTGGAAACGTGTGACTCCATGTTGCCAACTGAACCTGATTTGATCCTCTGCAAATGATAAAACTTAACACAGATGTAAACTTCTGCAGAAAGAGATCATTTGACTGACATCTAAGCACAGTTTCTGCCCCTGAACACTGTGTATTTTTGCCTCAAACAAAACTGTCACATTTACTCGCTGTTTCATTTCATGTGCTGTGTGCCGTGTGTAACATGTGTAACACCTGATTTGAGTCAATGTGTGGGCGGAGCATATGGGAAGTGGGCGGGGCATTTAAGGAATGAGGAAGCAGGTACTCCTCAGCATCCATCAGCTCATCCAGTTCCTCCTCATCCAGAAGACTCTGGAAGAACTTACTGTGGCTCGGGCTGGGCAGCTTCATGCGCTCGTCCCCCTCGAAGCAACATTTTAATAAATGTCATTCTCTGTGTTTAAGGGCTGATTGTACAGAGCAAAACAACTTTTGAGAATGTTCACCTGTATGACGAGGAATCTCTGAGGATCTCGTGCCATGCGGCTGAACTCTGCGGCGAGATCTTTAAATCGTGGTCGACTGTCAGCATCAATCATCCAGCCTGCAGGAGAAGACGGAGTAACACCACGTCAGCAACAGAACCGAACTGATACTCTTGAAGGTGGAGCAGAAAGCATAAGATCCCACATTAAAAATGCACTATTTCCTGTTTGATCTTCATATCTAACATTAACAGAAACATCTACACTGCAGATATGTTCAACAAGGTGTACAGAGGAGATGGCCAGTGTTTTCACCAGTCAATTTTCTCCGTTTATTTCTGGCGTGTAATTTCACACACCATACAGTGTATTGTTGCGCAGATCTTGTGATAATTTCCCTGTGTGACATCAAACCCTGGTGGCCTTTCCACTTATACCTTCCACAACTGAATTTCTGCTCAAATCTGACACACTGCACAAACAAGCAGCAATATAAACGAATCACAAATGAGATTAATAACCTCTCCAAGGTGCTGTAAATGTTATGCAATCATAAACAACAGCTTGGAGACAAATGTAACGAGAACAAAATCTGGCATGCTTTTTAAATTGACTGTGGCGAATTAAATTGAGTAAATAAAGCACAAATACAGTGACAGTGCCTTAAGTATGCATGTGCCCTTATGGGAATTTGGGTATTTGGGACGTATCCCAGCTAACAGGAAACATTCTTAGAACGTTGAATAATGTTCTCTAACAGTTTTTTTCAAATTCATCAAAATTTTTTTTGCTGTAATGTTAGTAGAACTTTACATGATAAATCATATATAAAAACATTAAAAAAAATTATCATCTAAAACAACATCTAAAACACAACAATAATCTCCCTCACATTTCACCATCACCATATAGACGTCTATGGTGCAGATGGGCGGTTGGGGCAAACGCTCGCCCCTCTCCAACATGTCTGGAATCTCTCGAGTGGGAATCCCGTCGTACGGTTTTCCTCCAAACGTCATCAGCTCCCAGACAGTCACTCCTGAATAGACGTAGAACATATTCATAATATATTCTATATTATAATATATTAATATCTACAGTATGTGGTCCATCAGACATGCTAATTCAAAGTTTAGTATTGGCATTCTTATCTTGCTACTAGTCAAGCATAACCAGAACACTGGGACAGTAAATTACTGTAAAATTAACAGTGTGACTCACCGTAGCTCCACACATCACTCTGGTGGGTGAACTTCCTGTAGTGAATACACTCTAATGCCATCCACTTGATGGGCATCTAACGCAAGTTTGTAAAAGTAGATTTT
>JAZGTI010010012.1:0-18149 GCA_036877585.1 Botia kubotai
TATCCCAAGCTTTGAACATCTCAAGGAGCACTGTTCAATCTATCATCCAAAAATGGAACAAGTATGCCACAACTGCAAACCTACCAAGACATGGCCGTCCACCTTAACTGGCAGACCGAGCAAGAAGAGCACTGGTCAGAGAATCTGTCCACAGGACAACTATAAGTTGTGTACTCCACAAATCTGGCCTTTATGGAAGAGTGGCAAGAAGTCCCGTTTGCAGTTTGCCACAAGCCATGTAGGGGACACAGCAAACATGTGGAAGAAGGTGCTCTGAACACATCATCCCCACTGTGCAACATGGTGGTGGCAGCATCATGCTGTGGGGATGCTTTTCTTCAGCAGGGACAGGGAAGCTGGTGAGAGTTGATGGGAAGATGAATGGAGCTAAATACAGGGCAATCCTGGAAGAAAACCTGCTGGAGGCTGCAAGACTTGAGACTGGGAAGGAGATTCACCTTTCAGCAAGACAATGACCCTAACCAAACAGCCAGAGCTACAATGGAATGGTTTGGATCAAAGAATATTCATGTGTTAGAATGGCCCAGTCAAAGTCCAGACCTAAATCCCATTCAGCATCTGTGGCAAGACTTGAAAATTGCTGTTCACAGACGCTCCCATCCAATCTGGCTAAGCTTGAGCTATTTTGCTAAGAAGAATGTGCAAAAATGACAGTCTCTAAAGCTGGTAGAGACATATCCCAAAAGACTTGCAGCTGTAATTGCAGCAAAAGGTGGTTCCACAAAGTATTGACGCAGGGGGGCTAAATACAAATGCACTTTTCAGATTTTTATTTGATTTTAGTGCTCTGATATTTGTTTACATGGATATGGAACACTTATCGCTAAATAAGCTCAAAATATTATTTTCTATCACAAACGTATCTTTTTGCTTCAGAATACATGTTTTAGCCTACTGAGTCACGAGTTACTCTTATATTGGATGGATGAACTTGGTCAATTTTAGATTTTAGAGTACAGTTTAGAATGGTTTACATTTTCTGTAGAAACTTCCAAGATTTTCCAGAGCCTGGAAATCCAATATTAAGGTATCACAAAAGGTCTTCTACGACACAATTATTAACTTACCACTGAGTACAATGATGTCAAACTCCCCATTGCTGAGGGTTTGGTTCTTGTATGAGATATACGCTCTAAAGCAGCCTTTCTTCCTGAAGGTAAGCCTCATCAGAACCTGACATTGTGGCTTATTTAATGATACAGATGTGTTGTAGTAATCCTCTGAGCTCTCCTCCTCCACTGTTCCCAACTGCAGGTACAGAAAATGAATGCTAAAATTGATCTGCAGCCTCATTCAAGCTAATACACAATACACAAACCTTTAAGGTTGACTTTTAAGTGACATTCTACTAGCATATTCAACATTACAGTTTCGGCACAGTAACAACTAATGACTCTTATAAAGAAAATCGTATTCTTTTTTGTTGGAGGTCTGTCAAACTCACTAATTACAAATGAAAGTGGATGACCAAACAGGTAACATTAAACAACTGGACTGAATATAACTCGTTGAATAACGTTACTCTGTCAATGTGTGACCTGTCCTTGTCCCAATATGTTCATGCTAGCAGTGAGAAAAATATTTATGAAATAGACATTTACTATGGATAACATTAAGTGTTTTTATAGGTAACTTGCTTCTGAGATGATGTTGGATAAGAGATGGATAAGAGCAGGCCAAATGATTTGTCAGTGCTTCAGTGTAAGAACAAGCTCACTGGTTACTCTCAAGGCCTATAACTTTTGAGTTGATACGGCTATTAATACCCATCTGCTGCATGACCCCGTACCAACTCTCAGATTATCTAGTGAATATGTAAATGAAGCACACAACTGATAATCGACTTATGACATCCCAACTTTATCCCAACGCGATAGGTATGCCATATGTCCTTACTGAGTGGACATGCATGCTGTAATTGACTTCATCCACAAGTGAGACTGTGTTACTGGTGGGGTTGCCGTACTCGTCACGTGGTTCTATTTGCAACATGTGTTGCTGGCCATAGGTCAGCACCAATGTGGAGAAATGATACGCTATCTTTGTTTTAGATGGGACCACTGTACCTGCAAGACATACATGCAATTTAATATATACAAATACACATACAGTTTTCAATTTGACAAAGAACAAAACAAACCCTAAAAACAGTACCTTTTAGTAAATTAGAAATATAGGCAATGTCTCCACTTCTTGCTGATTGGGTCATTACCCTTTAAGTCAGTGTTAATGAAGTAATGTCTGCTTTTAATACTCACAACAGGTTTGCAAATACACCTGAATCAGTTAATAGGCTAATTACAAAGTTAACAAAGCAGCCATTTGGATATCACCACTTTCACTTGCAATGGAAATGGACTTGAAATGCTTTGGTAAATCTGCAAGTTGGCCATTTTTAGCAAGCATTAAGCATGACTACTGGAATCATCACAGACAGAGAATTCAGTGACTAAGTAAGTAACTAATAAAGGGGTCTTGAAAGGGGTCAAGACATTTTTCACACTAATAAAAAAATATCACTGCTAAATGTCAATTCCTTTTTACATTAAAAACAACGCAGGAAAATGTAATTAATTATCCATCACCAGTTGACCGCATAGCAGCTGGAAATGACTGCTGGTTAATGTGCAGTTCTAATAGACTATTTTTAGTTTTTTAATTATTATACAATTATAAGACGGTATTATAAGCTCTCTGCTTTAAAAAAAGTTACACATTGCAGCTTTAACATGCCAGAGGAGAACTGGCCCTCCCAGTTGAGCCTGGTTTCTTCAAAGGTTTATTTCTCCATCTATATATTATTGGAGTTTTGGTTCTTTACCACTAATGCCATGTTGGCTTGCTTACTGGGAGATTGCTGACATTTAGCTTGTCAAACTGTGTTGGCATGGCAAGGTAATAAACTTATGACAAGAAATGGAAACAAAGTGTCTCATATCTTCTGCATGCATTGAGTGATCTACATAAAACTTGGGAAATTTGGTATTGTGGACCGATCACAATGATGTGGCTATTGTAAGTCACAGTAATAGCGCTACCAACTGGCAACAGGAAGTCAACAGACTTATTATTAAATCAGACTTTTAAAATAGTTATTTTCAAATGCTGGTGAAAACTATGCATCATTTTCTGAGAAGCACCATGTGACAATGGCGCTGTAGTGCTTGGGCCTGTCATTGGTGCTTGCAGCTATATTTATCATTATTACTATTTTTCTATTCCCGTTTTCGGGGCCTTGGGTCCCTTAACATGCTCAAAAACTCAAAGCCATTAGGGCCGGGAAAAGGCTGGCACATGGGTGGGGCAGGAGGGTTCGGTAGTGCCCCCTAGTATGGGACACAAAAAGATGGTGCATATATCATACATACATGTACGCACCTGTACGGAACTTGGTGCGTGATTTTACTTTTTCAAAGCAAAATCTGGCAACACTGGCGGTATTATTAAGTACCCTATTGATGCTATTCCGCAATAAGTCCTTCATGGATGCATTTTTCAACTATAATGTTTGTACCAAGCAAGGGAAAAATGTATTTAGCTCTTTGTTCAGAAGTGTGTTTAGGCTTATTTAAGACCATGTTTCCTGGAGTCCTTGTGCCAAAAAATGTGCTGCACATGAGTGCATACTTAGTGCCTAAACTCACACAGCTGTATTCAGGCAAGTGATCGGCCTAACAAAGGCATGTTCCACTATTTACCTGGATTTATATAGTTAGACTTTAACCAGAGTTAGACTGTAACCAAGAAAGTTGCCTGTTGAATTCCAATGCCAGGTGGGTAACAACTGAGGTGCCCTTAAGCAAGGCACCTAAGCAGCAGTGCTGCCCACTGCTCCAGGTGTGTGTGTTTGTATGATCATGATTTGCAGTGTGTGTTAACTCTTTACCGATGATGGGTTAAATGCACAGGTCACATTTCGGGTATGGGTTACCATACCTGACAAATACATCATTTTTTTTTACTTTTTTTATAATAAAAATCTCAAAATTGAATTACGAAAAACCTCTTCAGTTGCCTTTTCTTTTGTGACTTTTTTTCATATATTTTGCGTCATGCTGAACTGAAACATGTAAGTATAGTACACCTGTCTACAATAAAACGAGTCGAAGAAAGGAAGAGGCCAAGAAGCTATCTTAGGATAGTTTCTTAACGCATCTCTCAAGCTAATAGCATTTTACCTGGTTGGAATATCTTGTAGTAAGGACTGTAGGCCACATTCAGGCCACCAAGTTTGACCCCTATCTCATAGCGTCCAGCCTTACGCACAGTGAAGGCCACTTTAACTACATTGGACTCAGGCTCCCGAAGAACTTCCTGGGTGACAGGGACTTCTAAAGCCAGCTCTATGTGTGTGATGTTCACCCTTAATCCCACAGGCCTGTGTGCTGGAAACGGTTGCCCATTTTTGTAGAAAAGCTTGAAGAGAGATAATAAATAACAATTAAACATCTTAAATATCTATATACAATTTGTAGGTATTTTACCTGAGCTGCAGGACAAAACAATAAGTTACTGTACAGTCTAATAACCTCAAAACGCATAATGTTTGTAAAAAAAGAGAAGCTCACGACTGATCACCTGGACCCGAAAACTCATGGTTTGGCCCACTTCCTGTGGCTCCTTCCAGTCCCAAGAGACCTTGCATGAGCGTGGATCCAGATAGTTACCCCGCACATAATCATAGATACTGCGATCCCCATGTCGGGCAGGATCATCATTTTGTAAGAAGCTGACCACACGAGCAGCAAGCTCACACAGGAACTTAACAGTGAACACGAATGCAATGATGGAAACAGTTATCCCACCTAAAGAGTGTAATAATGTCAGGAGTATATCTTTAAAGGTTTTTAAACTCAAAATTTAAAATCATTAAACAGTTTTTGTAGACATTAAACTCTCTAAGATGTCTAAAAGCCATTCACAGTTATGAAATTATTGAAGTACTGAAAATTCAAAAATATAATATTCTAAATATTCTAATTGAAAATTGAATGTATGAAATAATCTAGTTATTAAAAGAGCGGTTCACCCACAAATTAACATTTTCTTTTCTGAACTATGCACCATTCCATAAAACAAAAGCATACAAAGACTAGGGAGAGTCAAACTAAAAAAAAAAAGTCAACACAAAAAATAGATCTGTATAAATGCCAGTAACTGGTGTCTATTTGGGCCACTTTTATCTTTTTTATTGACCACATTTATATGTTCATTTTGCTTTTTTGACAGTTTTAGAGCCTAACAGGCCCTGATGCTGATGCTGTTTTATGGAAAAGAGCTGTGTCACCAAAACATACTACTACTAGATAAGAATGTTTTAGTGATTAACTCACCAATCACGTAAAACATGAGGTCCCTTATTAGAAAACACAGAGCAATGGTACAGCCAAATATCAGAGCTCCCGCTGAAACATTAAAAGGAAATCAGTGGAAGATTTAGGCACAACTAGGGCTGGGCGATATGGCCTAAAAAAAAATCCCAGATTTTTTTTTACAAAAAATCCGATTTACGATTTAAATCGATTTTTCCCCCCCTACTTAAAATCAATCTGCAGATGACAAAGAAATTGTTCAAAACAAGTTTTAACTTTATTTTGTTTTGAACCCCGATACACATTGCGACAGCATCCGTGATCGCTTTCCACCGGGCCCCATTTTTATCATAGCGGATGCAGTTTGTGAATGTTTCTACAACTGTAGTTGTTTTTTGGCGGGTGTGCTTGTGCTGCCGCGATCTTTTTCATGTCGTAGGGCGCAACATTTCTCCCACTCGGCAGCATGTTTGTGTTTGAGGTGCTGCAGTAAATTGGCCGTACTGCTACTTTTGCTAGCAACAGACTTCAAACACACTTTGCAGCGGGGTGTTGTTTGTTGTTCGTCTGACACCGCAAAACCGAACCATTGCCAGATTACGGATGACTTTTTTCGGAATAAGTTCTTCCCTGCTCGCTGCCATATTGTTTGTGTATCTTCAATATGGCAAACGCGAGGGGGGGAGGGCTGAGCCCATTCTACGGGAGCTCAGAGGGGAGTGTCTGCATATTACGTTAAAGAGAAAACCGATTTTCATTCAAGCAAATCGATGTAAACTACACATTCGAGTTAATCGATAAAATCGATTTATCGCCCAGCCCTAGGCACAACATATCATAAAACATGAGAACCCATATTTGCAATGACTCACATCCTGTATACAATATAAACATTGCAAGTGAGCAACAATGACATATCATATTTGTTACACTTCTGTTATAATCAAATAAACTGTCCGGTCATCCAGTTCACATGGTGTGATCTATTGACATATTGCCAAATCTTCATTACCAGGCAGTTTTTTAAAAATACAATATTGTGCATTTTTGCCAAACTCTACAGCCTGTACAACAGTTTTCTTTTACTCCCTGTAAAGGTAAATTAATTGTATGACACATACCAAAAGACCACTTCTCAGTCAGCCGCCTCTCAGTAAGACTGTGAACCAGCTGAATCTCGTAGTCCTGATCTCTGCTTCCCTTGGATGTCTGAAGAACCCTTACACCTGTGGACAGTTTAATGTAATCTTCGTAGTAATAGCCCCAAGCTGCCAAAGAGAGTTGAAGCTGGCTGTCAAACTGCGCTAGATCATCCAGGTTAGTGCAGCCCTGGGTCTTCAGACTGTCAAGATAGAAAGACAGATGTTTGTGAATTAAATTCAGTTAAAGTTTAAAAAAATGTAAAGACATTTCTAAAATTCTGTTTTCACTTTGTTATTATGGGGCACCGAGTGTAAATCAATAAAAAATGAACTTAAATGACTGTAGTATCAGGCTGCAACATAAAATTTGGGGTCTGAATACGTTCTGAATGCATTGAATTTGTTCTAGTGGTAAACAAGTAGATAACAAATAGATTTATTTTACCAATTTACAATTTTTGTAAAACATAATGAACTGGCTGTATAGAAGATCAGCGTCATGTCATACATAAAGGTTGTTAGTAGAGGCAAGAAAAATTACTGCACAAAAATAATTAGGTCTTTAAATTATGTAAATGCAACCTCAGAAGAACAAGACATTTAATAACACTGTCATTATTTAACAAAACTAAGCCAAAATGGAGAATCTATGTGTGAAAAACAACTTGAAGCAGGATTACTTACAAGTAGAAAACATTCAAGACAGTTGCTAATCTTCCTAGGAGTGGACACCCCTTCAAATTCACTCCAAGAGCAGACTGGGCAATGCTCAAAGAAACTGCAAAAACCTAAGTGCTACATCTCAGATGCTACAGGCCTTAAGCATGGTAAATATTAAAGTTCATGACATACACAAAAGTATGCAAAGTAATTTCTTGTTCTTCCATGGAAAAATAGGCATACCTACTTTTTCCATGTTGAACACTATTGGCTGGGTTGCTGCAGATGTCTGTATTTTATGTGTATGCACATAATAAGCAATCTAAGATTCAGAGTTTAAACCAGAGTTGAAAAAGAATGTTGATAACATCCCAAATTTTGAAACATTAACCCAAATGAACCTGTTTGGATTGGTCAGGGTTCTTCAATTCAAAACTCACTACTCTGTGCAACTCTGTGCAAAAGGCCTTGTGTTAGAGTTGGGTTTTTCAATTTGTGTTTGACATGTAGCACCATATACCGTATTTGCAAATACACAACTGGGGTCATAAGTGTACATCCGCAAAACTTAAAAAAAAAAAAAACGATTAAAAAACATTTAAATTGCAACATTTAAAATGCCATATTTTTGCAGATGTTTACATAGTCACTACAATACATTAATAACTGAATTTACAAATAAACCAGTTCAAAAATAGCGCCACACACAAGTAGCCACACACATCAAATTCAAGTTATTACTGCTTGTAGATGAAATGGCCACTGGCTCTGCACCAACATGCCTTTACACCCTCCTGCACATCTACACCTCAGTGAATGAGGGCACCTTGTGGTATCTTCATCAAAGTGCACAAAATCACTATTCAGTGCTAGTAATAATCATGTCCTAGAAATAATCATGATGAAAACAACAGGAAAAAACGAGCAGGGAACTGAATTAAAGATCTACACCAACAGAGTCCTTAAAGTGTGGGATGTGTCCATATTGAGGAGTCTGATGATATAAGAGAAGAAGCTCCTCCTGAGTCTCTGTTTTGGCCATCAGTCTTTGGAAACGTATGCCAGATTGCAGCAGATAGTGAGAGACAGGGTGAATTTGCGGAGTGGGTGGAATCCTAAATGATCTTCTCAGCTCCTAGTTTGTATTACCTGGTGTAGATATCATGCAGAGAAGGGAGAACAGGCCCCGAGATGTGCACCACCCTCTGCAGGGTTTTGCGGTCCTGGACTATAAAGTTCCAATCATATTGACTAAGAGTCAATATACTCTCTAGAGCCCCAGTATAGAAAGTTGTCAGGATAGCTGGGGAGAGTCTGAATTACCTCAGCTGTCTTAGGTGATACAGCCGTTGCCAGACTTTTGAGTCCAGGTCAGATGAGTCCAGGTCAGGTTCTTAAAAAAAGTGCACTCCACGGTACATGAAACTGCTAACTCTCTCTATTTTGTCAACATTTAGAGAGAGACAGTTTGATTTGCACCACAATGGTGGATAGTTTTTCCACCTCATTAAAAAACAGGCTGCCTCATTGCAGTTGGAGATGAGGCCCAACATCACCATATCATCAGCAAACTTGAAAAACACAGATTTATATGTATAGAGACAAAGAAAGAAAGTAAATAAGTCAGCCGGCTGATCTGTGCAGGATCTTAATACAAGACCAGGAACGCCGTTTGAGCTGGCCACTTTCCTTTCATTTACTCACTTCATAGCTCTATGAACCTTGTCCTCTGACACAGTAATCGCGCACTCCTCTCTGATGACGCTGCTTTCTTCCACCGTACTCATCAGCAGACTGGTGCTCGTGCAGTCTGCCTCAAAGTGTGCATATAAGGTGTTTAACTGATCTGCCAGAGAAGAATCAGCTCTCACCACATCCTCAGTCCCTGCCATATGCTTTGGGAGTCGTTCATTTGGAAGTGAGATTCCACTCATTCTCTGTACAACAACTTTTACTGCTCATCACAGGGCATAAAATGCCACTTTATAACCACTTATATCTCTTAATGTAAGTCCTGCATCATATGTAGCCATGCACACATTTACTGTTGCTTGGATGCTGTTATCCACCCACGGTTTCTGATTGGAAAAAAATGATTGTAATGGTGGGTGTAACTTGCTCCACTAGCGAAAAGGCAAAAACAAAGCATAAACGTGACAGTTTGTTTCTGTAAATATGAATTCTTTTAACTTCCATGTTGTACATATACTGCCATGTTACATTGCTTTTCAAGACAGTGAGAAACACATTCAGCACCCACCTATAATAAGTCTATGGCTATATTGCCACTTAGTGGTCAAAAGCAGCAAGCGCATACTGCCCCAACAACTGCAGCAGCAGTTGTATTCTGGTTAACTACCATCTGTAGTTTCCAGGTAGGTTGTTCTAAGCATCTTGGAGATACAATCTACAAGTGTTTTAATGATATAATCGCCAGAACCAAAAATATGCTTGCATTGTTTTACAATAACTATGGAACTTGATTATGCATCTACCTTAGTTTGAAGGGGACAACATCTTTGACCCATAATGTCCCATACTTTCAAAGATAATAAAGTTAAGGATGCATTTTAACCTGTCAGGTACCTTGTTTAAACATTTCCTACCTCCCTGCTGGTTCCTTGCACTGCTTTGCTTCTCTCATTCGTCACTTGCTTCTCACTATACACTTCCCTTCACAGAAAATTCACAATGCAATCCCCTGAGTTTTTACTCCTCCAATAAAAAGCTGAAGTACAGTTTGTTAGATGTTTTTGATAGTGTTTGTGAGCTCACGTGTGATAGTAGTGCTCCAAGCTCTGGGAACACAGCCACTCCTGTAAGGCAAAATCTCTGAGCAGCTGCAGATGTGCCTCAGTAATCTCCCTCCAGCGACGCTTTTCCTTTATCACCTTCTTAAGTCGAGACAGCACACTCAGACTCAGCTCCTCCAGAGTCTGAACATCTATACACATTAAAACAGTATCACTGACATTTAAAATACACACCATACTGTATAGGTTAACGCAAGTTAGGGCACTTTGTGTGTGGGCTACCACTTTTCCTGTAAAAAGACTCCTGTTATTTCTCTACTGTCCCATGTGAAAAAACAAAAACTGTCAACAAAGACATTAAATGCCATTTTAAATGTTGGCCTATGTATTTATGTGCCAGACTTATGTATTTGGCATTCCACAGTTAAATTTTTAATAAGTTAGCCAATCTCAAAACTTTTTTTTTTTGCATGTTTGTATAGTGTTGTCACTAGGTTTCACTCAGTATGAAATTGTCTTTGTTTAAAAGCTCTTTACTTTAATTTCTTTACTGCAAAAACTGCGACTACCTGAATATTGGAACCATTCAATCAGCTACCAAACTAGAGCTTCAATAAACCATCTCTCGTATACCACTTTAACAAATATCATGGCAAGTACGCCAAAATGGATATGCTTATTAAATTGCTAATAAAAATGAAAATGAAAATTATATTAGAATATCCTTGGTTACGGTCATGTAAACGTCTCTGAACCAGCACTATTAGCATATAATCTAACAAAGATTGCTAAAATCTTTTTGTTGACATGGAATGACATTTTTTATATAATTTATCTACCCGTGTATCTGCCTGGCTGCCTGTTTCCTGTATAATCTTGTAGCTCAGTTTGCTTCTACAAGTAGTACTCATCCTCTGTAGTTGATCTCGGTTTTCCCAAGCCTCTTTCACTACTTCACCACCACTGGAGGTTTGGTTCCTTGCAACTGTCACCTTTACCTTGCTCACTGGGAGAATGCTGACATAGGATATAGGATAGATATAGGATTAGGGCTTTATGCTAACTGTCCAACTATAATGTTATAGAGATTTTTTCTCTCAGTTCATTTCAATTCTTTCAGTAATTTTGTCTGCTAGCTAATGATATGGACCACTGGCAACTAAGAGTTTTGCAAACTGAATTGTGAAACTGTAGAACTCATTCTTTAATTTATTTTACTTACCTTCAAACAAGTACTTGTATTCAGAAAGGCTGTGCCCCTGGAGCCATTCTTCAAGCTGACTTTCCTTGCTTTTCTTCCAGCGCACCTCCCAGAAAAAAATCCACAAGACTGAACAGAAAATGAAGGTCAGCAAAAAGCGGCTGTCCATCAGACCATCTCCAGCTTCCACTTGGACCTCTGTGATCTTAGGGTTTGTCTCGCTCTCAGCTGCCTTATCTGGTCCTGAGTATCTCTTCCATTTTTTAGCCTATCCTATCCATCTACTGGAGAGATGGATACGAACAAGTCAGTTTTATTTTTCATGCACCACATAATTATAAAGCTGTAAAAATACATCATCATGTAGTAGGTAAGTGGACTGTGTCCATCTAGACATGGGTAAATGAGACTAACAATGACTTCAGTGCTTTAAATACAATATAATGACCAAGATAACTAAAAAAAAACGTGGCAGACATGTATGAACTGATTACTGCAACAATGCCATAATGTCCTTCTGGACCCTGTATTTAACACAAATTCCTGCTGCTGATAATTCAGACTTAAACATTACATAATACTACTTGTTTGGTGCATACTTGTGATGCAAAAGACTCAAAACAAATGACCCACCGCACTGACATACAATGCAGTCAAGTAAAATGATACGCCAAATACTGAACCACAGACAACAATTTAATTCTATTATTTCATATTTAGAAAACAGCAGCAACGTTACCTTTTGCATTTTTACCTTTATATCTATTGAGAACCATAAAGACCGCAAGATCTCATACAGCAGCTGGTGCAGGAAATGACGCAGCATATATAAAATGGGGAACGTGTCCTAGGATGATGACGTCAGAGGGTTTCTTTCTGTCGCAGAGTCAGAAACACACAAGTGTTGGAATGATCATAGGAAACGTGTTCGCCAGCAATGGTAAAATGCTGAATTAACCTGAATAATATCCAAGCATAGTTGGAAAATAGTCTACACGGTACCTTAATTTTCTCTTTGCTTATGCAACTACGATCAATTGCCTCCGCGTTGCCATCTTTTATTCACTCAGCTGTGTTGCTTTTCTCATACACGCCCTTGGACCGTGTTAGTTGTGTATGTATAAACAATTTAATAATACAACTTCACAACGTAAATAACAGAGTAAACGGAATGTCAAAATATAATGGTACAAAATGTTTAGGTATATCACTCAATTATTGAACTAGTCATATTTAGAATGCATATGTTGTCTGTTTGTATGTATAATTACAATACTTCTCTTGAAGTTTGGAGATAGCACAAACGGTGACAAATCTGCTTGAGCTTAAGATGTGCAGATGGTCATAATGCAATAAATGACATAAGAAGGTTCAAGGCCCATAATTTATATAAAATACACAGTACACACATATACAGTTAATATGCAAATTGAAAAGAGTAAACGTTTCATGACAAAGTATGCATAGTGATGACAAGAGCAAAAGTTTCACATGATACAGTATACCCACGAACAGTTTAAACCGAATCTGTGTAATCCAGCATGATTTGATGTTCCAAAGAGTGACTTGTGTATGTCAGCAATTTTCATTTTGTTGCATCATAATGCAGATCAACAGACTAAAGGTTAAAACATTTCTCAGATATTGTGCCTGTGGGTCACATAAACATTAACTTGCCATTTAATATTTGTGAGTTTTAGTAGCCAGTATAATGATGACAAGATAGGGTTGATAGGCTGAAGGTTTTGTACTTGTTTTTGTGCTTGTCTACAAAAAATGCATCAATATGATTGTTGGAAAAGGAGCGTTCAATCAAAAGAGATCAGCTATTGTTGCATTTATGACATTCAAGACTAAAATGATAACTTTGAGGCTTTGATGAGAGAGCTATTTTTAAAATACCATTAATTTGTAAACTGAAAATAACAGCAAGTTACTAGCAGAATGGTACATCAGCCCAAAACAGTGAGTTTTTTTGTTTGTTTGTTTGTTTGTATGTTTGTTTTTTGCATCAACCTAGAAAGAAAAAGGACAGGGCAAAAACACGAAGGAGATCCATCAGCCATTAAAGAGCAAGAAGTGTAAGCCTGCATTCTCACTCACTGATATGACATTTATTTCAATATCTGTTTTCTGTTGATGTATTTGTACCCAAAAAGCTAGACTCAAAGAATGTATGTTTTACATTTGCCTTTATTCTAAATACTATTATTGCTCAAAATAAAGTGATTATACACTCACAAATGTCAACTAGGCATGTGTTGGATTTGCAAAATAAAAAAAAATGTCTGATTAAAAAGAATATAACAAGTTTACTCTTTTAAATGATTCCTTCTTGTTATTTGTAACTAAATTAAGAAATAATCAAATCTATTAGATCAGCACCTGTTGATTCAATGAGACTGAGACGCTTCAAATCAACAACTCTCTGGAGAGTCACTGCGCGCAGTACAGTAGGTGGCGGTAATGCACCTTAACGTTTGGATGCCACCCGCTGTAAACAAGAAGAAGAAGGGTCATTGCGCATTTTTAGCGCTGCGGCGGGAACACTTGCTTCCAGACGTTTGGAACTGAAGTTTTGTGAGCAGTTTGAACTTGAACGCGCTGCGTCTAATCGGTCTGCATCTTTGAAACCGAGGGTAAATACAAGATATATAGCTGTTTGTCATTCGTACGGTTGGGATTATAGTATAATTGTATAAATATAGTATAATAAGAAAATAAGGGTACATATGACATTTTTTTTATGTGAATTCTTATGCACTAAACCGCTTAATATTTATTTATTTCGTTTGAGCTTTTTTATGGCCTAATTTACAAAAACTGTGTTGATTATTGATCTAAAAGACAGAAGAGGCATGCCACAATGAATAGATGGTTTCAGAAAACAGTACAAGCATGCGTTTGTTTTATTGTAGTGCATATAATTGTTCAAATGTTTTAGCTACCTCATTTGTTTTAAATATGGTGACCAAATAAATTTGAATAATCTTTCTGACAGTTTCAACTTAACATAAATTATAACCTTGTAAATGTAGAATTCACAGCAGAGTTCTATAGATTTAATTGAAGTTGACTTTATATGTGTACCTAATAAAGTAGCCAGTGAGTGTTAAGTGCAATTCTTGTAATAAATATTTGAGCAAATTTTTGTTTGTGATCTTTCATGTATTATGTCCCACAGGATCCAGACACGGAGTCACACAGTACCATGGAGCAAACTGTGATGGGAGTGTATGTCATACTGCCTGAGGATGACCCACAGGACGATGGTGTCCTAATTGAAGGCTTGAATAGCATTGCACAGGCTTGTGCTCTGTTATTTGGATGGATAAACTGTTTGAACCTGACCTACCCACCAGATCTCAAATGCACTTTTGAAGTCTTGCAGAAGATCTTTCTAAATCTAAATGGACAGAGGTTGTCATCCAAGGCACAGTTCCTCAAAAACAAGCTTTTGGAGCAAGTGAGCCTGAAAAAGAAAAGTCAAACAGAATGCACTTTTGGAGTTCTGGAGTTCCTTATGTATATGGACAACTGTCATTCATGGTACAATTTCTCTAAACCAAGCTTCTGGAGCAAGTAATCTTGAACAAGACTTAAATCAAACTAAATGCACCCGAAGTTCCTTATGTATGAACAACTGTTATTTTTGGCACAGTTCCCCAAACAAACTTTGTTTTTTTTTGTTTGTTTGTTTTAAATGGACTAAGATTACTACAGTGTTTTGCCAAAGGGACAACTGACTGAAGCAGTTGTTACACACTTAAACATTTTTTCTAGGAGTGGAGCAGTCACTAGCTGCGTTTACATGGACCCTAATAATCGATCGTAATAGGACTAGAAGCACAATCAGATTATAAAAGTCACATGTAAACACATCAATCGGACTGAATTGGCACAAAATTAAAAATAAACACACATTTTCAATGGATTGTAAGGGGTGGTTTAAACCTTTTCTAATCCAAACGAGAGGACATGTAAACAGATAACGAAACCATAAAGCTCTGCACATGTGCAATGACATACAAATTGCGTAATGACATATGGCGCACGGCTGTTGTTGTCAGATGGCGACGCAAAACTGGACGGTTAATGAAACCACGATGTTGCTCAGTGTTTTAAATGTAAATTGTGCTTTGAAAAAAAAAGGCAATAGAGTGGCTGCTAGTATGGTATGGCAGGAAATGTGTATTCGTGTACTGTGTGCATGTGAAAAGATCAAATCCGATTCTAAGGCTGTCAACCCGATTACTTTATTCAGCGTTCATGTAAACACTAGGCACAGATTCACCAATCTGATTGATTTCAATCCGATTGAAACAAAGTGTCTGTGTAAACGCAGCTACTGATGATATTTTCAAATGTGATGTAATTTAGAATTATTAAAATGCTCATGTGATATCACAGCAAGCTGCTGCAAGTTTTTTTTTATTGCATCAGACTATTTTTTTTTGTTTTGTTAAATATTTCTTGGTAACACTAATATATTTTTACACAATGTTGTTGCTGTATTTGTTAGTTCTTTTGTCAGGCCAAGGTTTACCTTCCATATTGCCTAAAAGGGTAGTGCTTAATTTTTAGAAGTTTAAAGAACAACATCATGATAAAGTCCTGCAAGCATTGCTTGGGGATCAGTTGTCTCAAAAGCCAAGGTTATTTTGTTGGCTAATTGTTTCTTATACATTTTATACTTTTACATTTTGGATAGGAGTATTAAAGTAAAGAAAGCTGTTTAAACTTAATTGGTGTCTGTTAAAGCCTAATGAAAAAATAAATATTTAAGTTGTTTGCATGTTCTCTGTCCTTGTGTTGATTTACTGAATTTTTGGTAATGTCTTGCTTCATAGTGCTGTCATCTAAAAACAAATGTAATTTAAACAAGTTATAAAATTGAACAAGAAATTAACTAGTTGATTTAACAAGGCAGAATTTTTTTTATTAGTGCTTTACTGACATTGAGTGAATTAGAATAAATTTGATTAGACTAACACAATACAAACAGTTTGAGTCAATTAGTTGCAAAGAAGTTAGACTGACATATTAAAACTGTTTTATCTACAAATGTATATTGTGTTCATATAACACATTCAAAGCAGTTCAGATTTACTTGATTTGATTACATGTATAATGGGTGCTACGATTAAATCGTTAATTCAACAATTTATTTTTTTGAGTGTACTATTTGGTCTTGCTTTACAAAAACAACTTGTAGGCTCAGTTGGTCTCAATTAGCCCAACAGATCTACTGCTGCTAAGACACATTAAGATATTTTAAATTGACACAGAAACAAGCATACCCTTCCCGTCATTGCTCCGGCCCCAAAATAACACACTATGCAACACAGGCAGGATTAACAGTTACCACATACTCCCCCATTGCTGATTGGCTACAAGAGTGTTGTGGTGATCTGTCTGATCCACTTTGTTTTTTTGTATTTATGTGCAAACATTTTTTAACATTTTTAACAGTAGCAAATATTCTCAACATTCTTTGTTTGGGTGTTGATTTCAATTTTCAGCAGTTCTCAAAAATCTCTTACTGCATTTATTACTGTTACCTTCGACGATCACAAGAGCAGCAGCCACAATTTTAAATATTAACTAACTTAGATGATTTATTGTGCACCCTGCTTTTTCTCCATGTCAAACATTCTGTTCTCTGATCTATTGTTTTTCAGCCAAGGTTAGCTGCAAGCAGTGATGACGGTCCCAAGCACTACTGCGTCATCACCCCCTGGTGCTTGTCAGAAAATGATGCATAGTTGTCACATGCATTTAACTCTGAAAATAATTGCGAAGTATTTTAATCTTTTTTTTAATATATTTTATCTCTTATATTTTTTTGTAAGTGACACTTGGTTGGTGGCGCTATAACTGTAACTTACATTAGCCAAATCATTGTGATGAGTCCACAACGCCAAACATATTTCCCAAGTTTGACGTACGTTAATCAGTGCACGCAAGATATGAGACACTTCCTGTTCCATTTATTGCCATAAATTGTTGGCAATAAAAGGCAATAAACACTGTACAAGATATCAATATTCACAATTTATCATCTTCAATATCCTTTCTTTTTTCTGACTAAGTTTGAATGGACTTGATTAAATTTAAGAGGACTCTTGTAAACACTGTTTTGGGTGACATACTTCCTTCTTTGAGTTGGTGGTGCTATGATGGCACTCACTTGCCACTTCTCTGTCATCAGGTCTCTAGGACCAAACATACAGCTCAAATTTGAATTAAATCAATTTATGTAGCAGATATGAGCCACTTCCTGTTTTCATTTTTTGCCATTCATTTATTGCCTCACCATGGCAACACCTTTTAATATATATCAAAAATCCCTTCGCAATTTAGAATCTTCAGTGTCTTGGCATAATATTTGCCAAATTTGGTGATAATACCATAAATCCCCTAGAAAGATTATTTATTATTCAGAGCCTGCAATTGACAAAAAAATCAAAATACCATACAAAATGGCAGATGTCCTGTTAGGCGGAGCTAATTAATGTAATTTTGAAAATTGTGTGGCTTGATGAGAACAATACGTGTACTAAGTTTGTTGACCATAGGCAAAACTAACCCCATCACTTTGGTCAAAAGGGTCAAAAGCTTTTGCATACGCATAACGGATGATGTGTGTGCCAAATTTCATGCCATTTCAAGTGTGTATATAAAAATATTAGTGGTATAAATACTTAGTATTCTCCATGCTCAACAGTGAAACTCCCGCTGTCATTCTCTGAACAAATCCCAAGTGCCTTATGGAAAGAGTTTCAATCTTCTGTGACAGTAATTTAAAAAAAAAATTGTTTTTTTACTAATGAAGAATTTTATTAATGCAAGATAGAGTCCCTAAATAGTAGTTCTAAATAGTAGTTCCAAGCATAGACATAATAGAGAGTAGACGCCGCATCGACCGATACTCCCTACTGGCACTGACGAGACGTGGGGCCGCCGGGGCCGCCATCTTGGACCGGTCACCCGCTCCACTCAGTGTAATCTGTTTGGCAGGTGTAATGAGCTGTCAACGCATTTAATTAATCATACCTCA
>JAZGTI010010013.1:0-18148 GCA_036877585.1 Botia kubotai
ATGATCCTGGCAATCAGACTCCACTTTCTGTTACTGGTGGCATTATGGATCATCTTCTTCCTGAGCAGCTCTCCCACCGACACATATTCAAAGCCATACCGCTTAGCGATCTTCAGACACTGTGTGCCTTTACCACTGCCTGGACCACCTGTAAGAGTAAATAAAGACATACGCATAATGAATAAAGCCAGCTGCAAAAACCTGGTTGGTCAACCCTATTTTAAAAGAATAGATGCCAACTAAGAGTGGGTGGTGTCAACCATATACTGTATAATCTTTATTAAACCTTTATTATGCATAAGCAAGGAACCTTACTGTTTATCACTGCCAAAAATTTAGATTGTTTGAGACAGAGGAAAGAGCAAATAAATGAATCAGTCTATGCTATACACAACAGATATCTTTACCAGACACTAAAAATGTACTGGTCGATCGCAATAACAAAAGTAGAAAACCCCTGAACAATTTCATAAACCAAATAAAACACAAATTAAAGATGGAAAATTTCTGAGATACAGGTATTATCTTAATAAGATTAAACTGCATGTAGGTGGTTATTGATAGCATATGCATGTTCATTTGCTTGTAGGTTACATTTAGCACTGATAACATGTTTCCTCTGAGAATGGGATCAATACATCAGTCACCCTAAAGAGAAATGCAAGCTGTTCAAGGAAGTCTGATAAGGCAGGAGGGAAATGCGAAACTATCAGATATTTTAATCTGACCTCTTAGCATCCCTACAATACTATGGCACTGTTTACACTCAGTATCAACATCTGTCTTGGGTAATTTGATCACAGGTGGTCAGCTGAGACACATTTATACCTGGTATTAACATATCTCATTTACAACCACATATCAATAAAGCACAGATACCCTGGCACATTGTTGCCTACTTGAATTTTATTTGGGTTTAGGTATGTATCTATAACAGTTCTGGGTTTGTTTGGGAACTATTCCTGTTTTACTTTATTTGGTCAACTTCCTGTTTAATCATTAGTCCATTGCATTTACCTGTTTTCCTTTTTCTCGGTATCCTGGTCGGTTAATGTCTGTTGTATGTTTGTTTGATGTTTGTTTTGTTTACGTGTAAGTTCATGTATATGCTTTGCTGCTTGTGGATTATAATTAAAGACCCTTTTGTTTGGATATTCCTAGTTTTGCTCCTTCGTCCGTGTTTCCATGTTCCTTAGCCAGCGTACACATTATAGTAGCTTTATCAGCTGCATTTAGATGCTTTATCTGTGTGTGCTTCCCATGATCTACATTTATTCTTTCACATTTACTATTTTAGTTGATACTTTTTTGACAGTTTTAGTTGATATACTGTTTATTGTAACAGCATGTAACTGATGTAAAGTTTAAAATCCTTGTTTTAACATCAGACTTGATTAATAGGTCCTCCGATGTTATCCAAAACATACCAGGACAGATCAGCATTTACACCACAAATGTGATGTAATTACCCCCAAAGTGATTTATATAACAGAATCACAAAACAATAAGCAGTCTGTTTACACTGTATTTAGGACCAACTACCTCTGATCAGATCAGTCGCTGATATAAATACAATACCTGGTGTAAACAAGAACAATAATTTATAATCCACATGTCTACTTTTGTTATAGTCATATGTTTATTTGAGGGTTGTCATTTCATACAAATTCTGACATAAAACATAGTATTTAAGCACACCAACTGTAAATAAACACAAGTGTTTTTCTCTCAAACACAAATGGGTGTGAATGCAGAGGCTCATGCCATTGGCCCGCTATCTATGATAAAAGAAGCCATTGGTCTTACCTATGATGAGGATGGTTTTGGGTCTGGGTCTAGATGGGTCAAACACTTCATACTCCTCTATGAGCTCTGCTGTCTCAGATAAATCTGAGTCACTCTCAATGGAGAACTGATTGATGGGTGGGAGGCGCTCGTACCTCCGATAGGGGAAGTTGGGGCTGTCTGGGAGAACTGCATGAATGAATGGAAATACTTTAGTTAGTCATGAGAGGTTCTGATCCTCACACCTGTTTGCAACAAGCTGTCAACAACATCCTTCACTGTCTTTCACAGGAATCATTGAAAAGTTGGGAAAGTCTCCTTATATTAAAGAAACAGTTCACCCAAAAATTTTAATTCTGTCATCGTTCTGTCATTAGCCTCATGAGTTTTAAAATCCCTATCATTTCTTTTTTCTGTGGAACCCAAAAAGAGTTATTTATAGCGAAATGCTGCTCTAGGCAATGACAATGACTGTCTTCCAAGATTTTCAAGGCATTTTTTTAAGTATATATCTACTTTTTAGTTGGTACCTCACACAAGACCTGGGGACTATTGTTAATTACATTCTAATATTCCGATCATTTATGGTGTTTTTGTCTGCTTTGGAACTTGACAGCAGAATTGTTATTTTTAGGTAAACTGTCCTTTTGTTTTGGAATCTGACTGTGTATAATTAGAAAAATAGGTTTCATTTATTGGGAAAACTGACTGTGTTTTACTATTAAGGTACTTTGCATTCCTTTGCCTTTTTGCATAGTGAGTAGGGAAGACCAACGTTACTTAGAAAATCCCCTACTGATGACTGTCATGGTCTAACAAGATCAGAATAATGAACAACAAGTCTGCTGTGTATGATACAACAGAACAGTAGTTTGTTGTCATTTGGTATGCATAACCTTCAGCATTGCTTTCTAACTGAAGTTACAATGGCTGTTGGCAGCACCTCATTGTCTACTGTTTTCCCTACTCACCGTTTCGAAAAAATGATCGACGTGATTGCGAACCATTGAGTGGTGGTAAAGACTTCTTCTCCTGCCCAACGAAAGTATCCCATCTAACTTTGTCAGTTCCACCCAGCTCCCTCACCTTCTTAAGACAGGTCTCAAGATAGTCTATGGGGTCATCTGGTCGGTAATACATCAGACCAGTCAGCAGACTCTAAGAAAACCAGGAACAGATTAAGAGGGATGACCCACTTTTATAGAAGGAGAATTGTGTTTATCTATAATTGCCCTTGCAATTGCCGCTTAAGTGATATTATATTGTACTTAGATGATACTTGACCAATCCATTTTGACACGTATATATTAACAGATTAAATATAGTAGATATTATAAAGATATAATAGATATTATTAAAGATATTATAGTAGAGATCATAGTAAGAAACACACCAGCATACAGTAAACTAATACAGTATAAATACAAGTTATCTTTGTCATATGCATTGTCATAACAGAATACTCACAACTAAGTTGAATCAAACTCTCTAAGCAAAGGGAGCTAAAATTTAGTGTGTTTATTTTTTGCTATGGTTCTGTATACATGCTTCTGTATTTTCCTAGGACAATAGATCATTTAAAGAGCCTTCACTTCTCACAGAACGATAGTAAAATAATAATCGCATTCCGCAACATTCATCTGAAAACAGTCATTAATAAGCAAAAAAGCTGTTATACCCTGTTATTTTCTATACGACTTTGATAAGCATAGTGTGTGGCTTCTGACATCACGCCTACTACAATAAACACAGATAAGCAATCAGCGATGTTGACTCGCATAGTTTCAGACACGATCGAGGTCTTCCTCACACTATAGAAGACTATAAACATCATGTATAATCTATAATCTAACAATGCAATGCAACATTACAGCAACTGAGAGTCTTATTTGCGGATTCAATTGCTTACATAAACGCACCTTTTAATTAATAATTCCGATTTAAATATTAATTATAAACCATCAGCTATCATTAATTTGACAATCATTTGATCTTGTAATTGACAAAACATCGAATCAACAACATTACATTTTTATTTACACCCTATATTCCAATTATGATTCTCCTATTTTAGGCAGGAGGTTGAAAGACATTGCGAAGTAGGCTAAATAACAGAATGTTACACGTATTTTTGCCTATGCAAGAAACTTACTGATGTTTTTTTTCTTTTTTTACGTCAATGATATGGAAGCGTGCTTTTTTTAGGGTCCATCAATGCAAAAGTTAACGCACAAATGCTCACCTCAAACAGTTGTGGTATCTCTCTTCTGGAGAGATATTCCTTCGCATCGTTGGTGTTCATTATGGTTAAGAGAAAACTATTAACCCTGTTGCGCCGAGTAAAGAAATTCTGTTACAAATAGTGGTTCACGAATACGTGATGTTCTCCCAATCCTAACACATTCTCCAAGTGTCTACAAAACCGAATGGATAAAGATAGCGACACTCTCGGTAAATCGCTGTGCATGTAACATCCTGCTTCCAACCTCTAACTTAGTCTTGATGTAGTCTCTCACTTTAAAAACCGCCGACACAGTGCGATACACCTGCGTGCTGCCAGCTTACTGATGGAGTGATTCAAGTCCGCGTATTTGACCAGCTGATGCTGCGCGTCCTCACCACTAAAGCGAGCTGATGCGCGTCTTATTTAGTATATAGAACATTTAGGTAACAAAACAATTTTGTTATTTGACAAATCTAATAATAATAACAAATACAAATATTTAAAAGGTCAGATTTGTAAACATATAGTGTTTAATGACAAGTAAAATAAAGAAACAAAACATTTTATTGCTGAAAATTTATTGCTGGATTGTATAAGAAAAATTATGATATATTCTGGATTTCCTCAATAAGAATAAATACATTCTTCATTATTATTACTGCTACAGTAGTAAGATTTAGATCTTCTGACAATGCTTTTGCAGTAAGCTTACGTGTCACATCAAATGTTTCATCATGGATTTTTGGCTATTGAAAAATATGAACAGTTCCCAATGTTCAGACAGAATCTACACCTTATATTTTAATATTTGTTTTTCCATCTATCTTATTATCAATGTTGAAAGTGCAACATATTTTGATCTGTCATATCTGAGAGTTTTGCCAGCTGCTGCTGTCTGATGTGTAGTTTTATGCATAATCCTGGTTTCAATACACCTGAAACGCAGCTGGCTATTAGTTCACAGGCGACAATGTTAGAAAATACATATAAAGTGTGACATTTTCATTTTTGAGTGATGCTAATTTGAAAACCTGACTTGTACTAGGACCAAATTTACCCCTATACCCGAATGAGTAGGCTATGACTTACTACAAGACTAGCCCTTGCACAAAATATAACTGAAAATATTTTCAACTAAACAAACTCAGAAAAGAACAAGACAATGTGATTACTATTAAGTTTTTGGTTACAATAAAATTGTTTGACGGTAATTGCATTATTGTACTTTTATTATTGTATAATTTTGTGCAATATCATTAAAAGTCTTGCGTTGCCTTTAGCCAAGTAACTTATCAGTAATGTGACTTTTATTTTGAAATATAATAGTTATACAAGCCGGAAGTTCGAAGGTTCCTGGTTGCAAATCTTGCTCGTCACTAAAACCAGTGACAATATAAAATGGATTATTACTATTTAATGACAGTATGTGCATTTATACATTTGCTTGTTTCCATGCCCACTGCATACAGTACTTATGTTGAGGTAAGTGTCTTCATTTATGTCTACTGTAAAGAGTCTCTGTAATTCATTTAATGTGCTGTGAAGCGTTCAGCGGAGACAGTCTCAGCTCAATCATATAATGTTTTTAAATGTTTTATTCTTAATTCAGAGTGTTTATTCCAATTTGTTATATATGTATATTTATAGTTTGCTTAGCTAATTATCTATAGTTCGTTTTAAATTATCCGTAGTGAGGTGTTAGCCCCTGGGTGTGTCTTAACGTGAGCTTTTTGGACACAGCATTTTTTGGACATCAAAGTTACTTTGTTTACTGTTATACTTGCGATATGGCTTTGTTTTGTCATCAGTTAATCATTTTTGCAATTATTTTGTATATGACAGTTTTCTGTTCGGATGACGTCAAACACAAACTGTCATTTCTTTGTCATCTCGTTGGCACTCTCTAGAGTCTAGAGAATGGACGTGTTATCTGTTTAGAAGAGTGAGCAAATGTAAAATCAACTGTATTGTGCTGTGAGATGGTTGAAAAACGTGATGCATTGTTTGGTTTTGTTTGTTGACATTGTTATTATTCACTCTTAAACAATTGATTAAGAAGATTTATTTGGCTTTCTGTGCATATGACAAAATTATGTGTGAGTATTTTCCTTGTCATCCATTCGCTTTCTCATCCTTCGGTTTTCTTTACGCTTTATGTGTCCATACTGTAATAATTTAACAATAAAAACATAATGAATCATTTTGACTATTTTTAATATTATGCAGTCCAATTTGTCTTTAATGTAGCGAACACTACTAGCGAGCTAATCCTGCAGCCTTTATCTTTCTTATTTTATCCCTGTCCTGCTTATCTTAAACATAAGTCTAGTTTATTTGTTCTTTCTTTAGCTCTTTCTGTAGCTGTTTGTCTCTCTTTTAATCCATTATTTGTTTTTATTAAGTGACTCACTTTTACCCCAAAATCTCCCACTTGTTCTTAGAGTCATTACAGTGTCTATGTCTGTAGGTTAATAGTATAAACCATGAAGCGTCGAATGGGTTAGGTGACTCAGTGGGACTCAGATCAGAGAGTGAATTTCAAGGGGGCATGGCATTCCAGTTAAAAATGTAAAGGATTTTCATGTTTTATCCAGTTAATAGCCTCCGAACACTATGCAGATTTCATACATAAATATAGTCAGACTATCTTCATCTATGGTTTAAATATAAAATATGTTCAAAATATAAAATGTGTTTCTGTAGCTTAATGGGTAGAGCATTGTGTTAGCAGCGCAAAGGCTGTGAGTTTGATTCTAAAGGAACACAGGTACTGACATGTAATGTCAGTGTAAATGTAAACCCTCAATAAAAGCCTCTGCCAAATGCTAAGTGATATACATCAAGAAGATAGTTTAAAAAACTGCCTAAAGGTGATGTTTCCGTCACATTTTCCATTAATCAGTTAGACAAATGGACAAACTGAACAGATAATCATATCTCATATGCGTTTGAGATTGTCTGTGTTACTGTAAGCAGGCGCACTTTTTTATTATACAATGATCATGTGTTATAATTCAAAATCTTTTGGTTGTGTTTGAAATACTTTTATCAAAATGTTACATCGTTGCTCTGCCTCTCTGCCTTTTCTGCAGACATCACATATGTTGCACAGGCTGTAGGATAATGTTAACCAATAACCAGATGACTTTTCAGCATTGTTTTAGCTTGCAATCAGTCTGGCTGCATTCTGATATAGAACATTTGCTTTAAACAATCCAACCAGTTCCAGTGTTATCCTGACACACTGGATATACAGTCATGGCCAAAAATATCGACACCCTTGCAATTCTGTCAGAAATTGTTTGCAACGCACAAAAAAAACAGAGAAGTCAAACTTGATAAAATTTCACACAGAACTCAAAAATGGACTGGACCAAATGTTTGGCACCTTGTCAAAATTGTAAGAAATAATTGCTTTAAAAGCATGTGATGCTTCTGTAATTTGTATTTAGACACACCTGTGGCAAGTAACAGGTGTGGGCAATATAGTAATCACACTTGCAACCAGTTAAAATGGAGAAAAGTTGACTCAACCTTTGAGTTGTGTGTCACACTGAGCATGGAGAAAAGAAAGAAGTGTAAAGTGGATTTGAGAGAAAAAATTGTGGGAAAACATGGACAATCTCAGGACTACAAGTCCATGTCCAGAGATCTTAATGTTCCTGTGTCCACTGTGCAATATCATCAAGAGGTTTACAGCCCACGGCACTGTAGCTAACCTCCCTGGACGTGGATGGTGGAGGGAGTATATAGATAAATGGTGGGAATGGTCGATAAAGAACCCCGATTAACTTGCAAACAAATTTAAGCTGATCTGCAGACACAGGGTACAACAGTGTCAGCTCGCACTATCAGTCACCATCTGAATGAAAAGGGATGCTATGGTCGGAGACCCAGGAGGACACCACTGCTGACACAAAGGCATAAAAAGCAAGACTGGAGTTTGCCAAAACGTATGTGAGAAAACCACAATCCTCCTGGGAGAACGTACTGTGGACAGATGAGACAAAAGTTGAGCTTTTTGGTAAAGGACATCATGGCACTGTTTACAGAAAAGAAATGAGGCCTTCAAAGAAAAGAACACAGTCCCTACAGTCAAACATGGTGGAGGTTCAAAGATGTTTTGGGGTTGCTTTGCTGCTTCTGGCACTGGATGCCTTGACTATGTGAACGGTATCATGAAATCTGATGATGACCAAAGATTTTTGGGGCGCAACATAGTGGCCAGTTTCAGAAAGCTGTGTCTCCACCAGAGATCATAGGTCTTCCAGCAGGACAATGACCCGAAGCCCACTTCAAATAGCACTCAGAAATGGTTACAAACAAAGCACTGGAGAGTTCTGAAATGGGCAGCAATGAGTACAAATCTGAATCCCATAGAACACCTGTGGAGAGATGTTGTATCAGATTTGACTTTTCTTCTGTTTTTTTGTTGTTCCAATGCAAAAAAAAACAAAAAACGTGAGTACCAAAACATTTGCAACTGCAACAATTTTCTGAGAGAAGGGTTGCGTTTTCTGTTACATACTCTATAATTTACTTCATCAAGCACAGCTAACATTAAATCAGTATGAATGGAGCCCATTATGGCTCCATATTGCTTCTATAATATCAGGCTTTCATAAGTTTTCAAACAGCATCTAAAGTGGACTCCAGGTGTTTCAGAGTGGTGCCTTGATTTTCTTTTTCCATTTCATATTTTCTGGAAAAGGAGAACTTTTTTCCTCTTTACATCATTAATCACTGTATCTTGTTCTCTACTCTTCTGCTACATTTGGTTTGTAAAATTAATAATGTAATAATATATCACTATTCAACACAACAGTGAGTGTTTCTTAGTAATATACTGTATAACTAATGGTGCAATTTCATTGATTATTGTTTAGACCAAAGCCAGTAATTTCTTCAGCAGTGGACATACCAACAACTGGGCAGTCCTGGTAAGTTGGATTTATAAGGAATCTTTATGAATGTTTACAGTGATAAACGTGTTCTTTTTTAAACAATACAGTACATTACCACAAAATAAACTTTTTCTGACTGTATATTGTCCGGCTTATTACACAGCTGTGTGAAATAATACAAATTATTACACAGCCTTAAAAATAATAATAAAATATATTATAATATATATATATATATATATATATATAATATGATATATATAATATTATATAATATAAAATATTGATTTCAGTTCAGCCGGGTCAACATATTATACAGTTTAGTGGTCATTTTATTGAAATTGCAGAATGCCTTGATTGACCAGTCAGAATAAATTATTCCAGAAAGCTGTTCAATTTAACAAACTGTCTTACAATAATATGTGATTAGCTGTATGTTTTCAAATGACAATCAATTAACCAGTGAGTAAAGTCCTTCTTTCTATATGTTAAAATATAATTAGCTATCATGCATCATAACTAGATTTTATAATGTGTTTAGTGATTAATCATTCTTTCACATAACTCATAACAGTCTTGTAATTATTTGTATGTGTAGGTCTGCACATCTAGATTCTGGTTTAATTATCGGCATGTGGCGAACACACTGTCGGTGTACAGAAGTGTAAAAAGACTGGGCATTCCAGACAGGTAAATTTTAACAGTCATTCACTTGAATTAAACTCATGTTTGCAGACACACTTTCATTTTAAAGAAACTGTCCTATTGACTCGCAGTATAATTGGACCAAACTGTCCTATTGAACCACAATTTAATTAGACCAGTCTGTATATAATATGTATAATATTATATACAGTATAATAACTAATTATATAATATAATAACTATTTTTATCTCCCAGCATTCTCATTATAGTGAGACACATTATTTTAATGGTCTTTTGTGTTCTCCAATGACAGCCACATGTGCAGTCTTTGTAACACTGTGGCAGTGATATTTGTGTCCAGATCCTACTGGTATCTGTAGCCTATATACAAGAGTAAAATCTCTAGTGATCTTCCTGTCAGCTCTAATTAGATGTGTTTGCTCTGCTTTCCTCAGTCACATTGTGCTGATGCTGGCCGATGATATGGCCTGTAACTATAGAAACCCTAAACCAGCCACTGTTTTCAGCCATAAGAACATGGAGCTCAATGTGTATGGGGATGACGTGGAGGTGGATTACCGTGGCTATGAGGCGAGGCTTGATTTTATCATAATGTCACCGCAGCACTGTACTCATGTTCCTCTAACATTCTAGTTGCTATATTTATTTCTTCTTCTGCTTCTTCCTCTCTTCTTCTTTGTCTTCTACTTTGTTTTGTTTTTTCTTATTTTGTCATCTACTTCACTACTGTCTTTTTCATCATCTTCCTCACTGTCATTTTCTATGTATTTGTCTTTTGTTCTTTTATGACTACTTCACAGTTTTCTCCATTTAATTCAGCTTATACCGTTTAACATACAATCTCCATTTAAATAATTTAAAAACAGGCCAGGGATGTTAATTTTTTAAGCTGCTATTTTTTAAATAAATAATTTATACCTCCCAAGTTAGATATAGTCTATGAGCAGGCTTTGATCATGAAAAAGAAAACTACAGTAGTAATGATCACTGTTAACTACACTCTTGACCAGATCTCCTGGCCTGTACTTTTAAAGTTATCCTGAAGTGTTTAATTAGGTTTAATTAGGGTTGGAGGAAGATGGGACCCCTCTTTTGACACCCCTAGAATATTGCTCTGGTTATTTCTTATTTTAGATGTTTCTTTGGTTCTGCAGGTCACGGTTGAGAATTTCCTGCGAGTCCTGACAGGGCGACTTCCCCCCAGCACCCCTCGATCCAAAAGGCTGCTGTCAGATGACCGCAGCAATATTCTCATCTACCTGACAGGTAAGATCCCTGCATTTCTAAAGAACTCTGCTCATTTTTGACTTTTCTCCCTCTGATTGAATCTGTGTTTTCACAGGTCACGGTGGAAACGGCTTCCTGAAATTCCAGGATTCTGAGGAGATTAGCAACACCGAGCTAGCTGATGCTTTTGAGCAGATGTGGCAAAAGAGGAGGTAACTAGATACAGTGATTAAATAAACTTAACTGTAGATGTTACTCTGGTGTACTGTAAAGAGTTCTGCAATAAAACCTTAGATGTACGTCAGAAAGAGAGCTGTATTAGATGTCGTACAGAATTCTATAGTATTTAATATTAACTTATTAACTTAATATCATAGTGATCGATAGTTCACTATGATAGTTAATATCATAGTGATCTTATATTCAGATTATTAGTTTTTCTTGCGAAAGCAAGCACAATGTTAGCAAAGCAAGCACAAAGCAAGCACAATGATGACACCAACTGTTATGATTAAATCGATGTAGCTCGATAAACCACTTCAAAACACTTCAACATCTGCATAGCAACACCATGACCTTAGCACTCTGGTGGTCATTGCATGGACAAGCGCCATAAAATTTTTTTTATATTATATTATATTATATTATAAAGCTAATATTATACCAAATTATTTGGCTGTATTGAAACTAAAACGCAAACACATTTGTTTAGTTTAGGTGTTGTGTAGTTGTTGCTGATGACACCAACCAAATTGTTTTGCAATAATTAACGTGCATTAAGTACAGGCGGTCAAGTCTTCGTAGCTTAATGTTCTATGCAACACAGTATTAATGTAAGGGGCTGGACACCGCAGCAGCATAATGTATTAATTATGTGTTATAAATGCTATAATAGCTTGTTTAGGATCCAGCACTGCGTAAATATTGTGGGAGGCTGGTGCGCATTACAATGAGAACTTCCTCTCCGCCTGTACAGCAGCAGCTCTCTTTACACAGGATGTTTTGTGCTGTCAATGTGGTAATTGCAAGTTTGATCCAATAAATTAGCGAAGCCCCTTTTGTGCACCGTTGCTCCCCCATTACGTTTGCCCTAATGTGATCCTCTCGGCTGAGTGGGCCAGAAGTGGTTTCTAATTTTAATTATTTATATATTTTTTGTGAATGAAGCATTAATAGGAGCCAGGTTCTTGGTTACTGTGGCAACGACTTACAGAGAGTGCTGGGTTGGTTTGTATAGTGAGCGTGGCTCACACAACCTTGAGACAGCCAGTCTGCCTCTCCTTACACAGAGACCCACTTTAAAAGAAACCCTGGTGGTGAAAATTAGGTTTTTAATGTTGTTTATATCTATGTGGTATTTTAATACAATAGACAAACCATGTGGAAATTCATCAGTCAACACAATTTCTGAATTTTTAGTTTTTTTCACCCCGTTTTTTGTCACAAACATCCGATAACCAATCAAGTCAACGAGTGGATTAAGTGGATCAGGTAGTCTGAGCTGGAGCAATTAAGTGGAGGCGGCAAATAATTTGCATGCTATACTATACTATATAAAGCTCAAACAAGTTATGCTCAAACTATTTTAAGGCATCATGAAATGATTTTTATAGGAAAAAACATGATGATCATCTGATGATCGTTTGATGTCATTTTGATTATCAAAGATGAATTTTAAAGGATAAAATATTGACTACAGGGGACTTTAAATACACAGATTGCACTGGTTGATATGAGCAACAGAGATTCATTCATTCATTAATTCACAAAAATAACTGCTGCTAAAACCAAACTCCTCTCTCTGCAGGTACAATGAGCTGCTGTTCATTATAGACACGTGTCAGGGAGCATCCATGTATGAGAGGTTTTACTCGCCCAACATCATGGCCCTGGCCAGCAGCCAGGTGGGAGAGGATTCCCTCTCAGTAAGTCCAGCCTTACTTGATCTTCTGCACATCTGCCATCCACCTCTGCAGATTAAACAGTACAGCAGCTGGAGACCAGAGCAATTCTGCATTACATTTCTGTATGTGAGGCAGTCTAGGGCTGTTCACATTGAGTTTCCCAAAACAATCTAGGACAACGTTTTAACAACAATTGCTGTACTATATTGTAATTTTATACTTCATTTATAAGCTTATCTAAAATTTTTAATTTGGTATCTAAGCTTATTTTTTCAGTGTTTGGATGGTAACCATTTATAGCATTTTTAATCAGGTATCTAGGCTTATTTTTTAATTGTTTGGATGGTAACCAGTTCATTCAGACATTTTAATAGTTTTCCAGAGCATGACAAACAATTGGTATTGAACTTGTGGTGAAGAGTGTTTGTAAAAACAACTTTAATTATGCTTTTGCATTGTTTAGCCACATTGGACTTAGTGTGAACAGGCCTTTAAACACTTAAAACATGAACCTCATCATTCATCATTTGGGAGTCATAATGTGTTCCACACATTCACACTTACTGTAGCAGTCCTGTAGAAAATAGTTTAAAATGGATTATGGAGGTATCCTCATCATCATTGTCTATGCAGCACCAGCCAGACTTGGCTATAGGGGTCCACTTGATGGATAAGTACACCTTCTACCTACTGGAGTTCCTGGAGGAAGTGCACCCTGCTAGCCAGGCCAACATGAATGACCTGGTAAGTGTATTTGTTTGTGTGTTTATGAGGCATTGGTGTCTGCCTATAATCCTAGTAACAGGAAATGTTGAATTAAAATTATGTCTATGTATGTTCCTGTAACTCGCATGGACTAATATAGGAGACATCACATGAAACATGAAAAGGACTACAGTTCTTTAAACACGCCACTTTAAACAGAGTGGCTAATATGGGTGTAGGTCAAAGAGCTTTGAATCAGTTAGGAGGCAGACCTTTTCTCTGAAGGCCTGACTTAGCTGGAGTCTCTTCTATTCATCTTACTGGTTGGAGTCCCATCAACTCCCACAATCTATTTTGATCTTCCCTGCTCTCCACATCCTATTCACTTGAAACAGCGCTTCCTAGATCAAACAGGTCCAACAAACAGCTCCTTTTTCTGGTTCTTTTGGTTCTCTGCACTATCCTCTCCACCCATTCTCTCGGATTAGCAGTGATATAATGGATTTCCTGTGGGGGGGTGGGGGGTAATCTTGAATAGGAAAGGGCCACTTGATCTCTTTCTGCTTAACGATCCTACTTACTCTCAGCAGTAAGATTGCATGTCTTTCTGGCTGTCAGTGCCTGTTAGCTGTGCGTGAATGTAGTGCTATTTTTAAGCCAAAGATTCATTTAGTCCCATTCTAAGATCAGTTAGCATGCATCAAGTATGCATCATGTATTTTTTGTTAGCTGTGCTGGTTCCGAGTTCATATTTAATTAGTCTGAAGTGTGACTTTAATTTAAAGCTAGAATTTTTGTAATGATGATTAATGCTATGTTTTGAAACACAAATAATAGAAATTTCCAGATAAAAAGAGGGGGGAAACAAGCATTTAATTCTGAATGTTGAAGCAGTGCCAAAATACAGTTTAGCTTGCATTTTTAAAAGGCCTCATTATTGTTGATGTATTTTGGTAAATTGTCACTGTAAATTTAACCATGATTAAGAGTGTAGAGCTGCAGTAATGATTAGTTTATATGCTTTATGCATTTTAAAGCAGTTAAAAATGATTAAAGTTTTATGTTGATGTTTTTGTTTACAGTAATGCAGGTTAAACTAGACAACTATTGCTAGCTGTTCTGCCTCTGCAGCGCTTCAGTAAAAAAAAAGTGGACTTGATTTACTTTATTAATATTATTGCAAAAAAATCTAAATATAATATAACTAGTAATATAACTATGAAAATGATAACACTTGTCTAACGTCTCCTAAGCCCTGAAGTTTATTAGTTAATGGAAAATACTGGGAATAGTTAATCTGGTTCTTTAATGATGGTTAACATAATAATTGCATATATATATATTTTTTATTTTTTTTATCCTCTCCATAATTGAATGCAAACTTGTATTCAGTTCTGGCTCTATTTCTGTATGCAAAGCTATTCCTTTATGTAATGCCCATGTTTTATGATCCAATCAATTGTTGATGGATACAGTGAAACTGGTTTTTTCACAATAAATATTCAGTTTCATGCATTACAGAGTCAAATTTCATGTTTGCTTAAAAATGCACATAATTCCAGGTAGACAGGATTGGGTCTTCAAATATTTGATCCTGAGGTCTTACTAAAAAGGATTATTTTAGAGCTTAGAGTGGATTACAGAGGACAAATTTCCAAATTTAGATGTTTTGATTAGTGGCCCAAACTTCAACAGGCAGTGAAGTGAATGTTAAATCAGGGTGACAGTATATAACATTTAATTATATTTAATTAACATTAGATTATAATTATATATTTTTAGTTCATTTTAATTTGAAAGTAGATGTTTATTGACATCTTTTGTTGTTTTTTGTTCCTTTAGCCCACTTTCAGTAATATTCATTATCTCTTCTTAAGCAAAATTCACAGGACCACATTAATACCATGTCCATGCATGTCGTAGCTGGATGTGCATAGATAGATATTATTTATTAAAAGTTATTAAAATGCTAATTATGGTGTTTGTCTTGTCTTTGTATTCGTTTATGAAAGCATGCAGAAATGAATGTGCTTATATTTTCTGGCAACCCATATTTATCTATTGTCTATTTGCTCCTGTTTCTGTTTAAATGACACTAAGCTATGTGTTTGCATTTCAGTTTAAGGTGTGTCCACAGAGTCAGTGTGTGTCAACACCGGGGCATCGTACTGACCTGTTTCAAAGGGATCCGGGCAGCGTCCTTATTACAGACTTTTTCGGGAGTGTCCGCAAAGTAGAGATCACCAAGCAAACCATAAGTCTTACATCCCCTATAGAGCAGCCAATGGAGAGGTTAGTAGAACATAGTCATTTTACCTAAACGATTCTGAACATTACTGTTACCTGGGAAATTGTGGTAAAGCCACTGTAGTAAATTTACTGCCCATTTAGTGTAGAGTTCCTGAAAAATAATACTATACAGTTTCACTATTTCACAGTATGTGCGCTTACAGTGTATCCACTAAACAAAACATGAAATATAAGGTAACTACAAGGCTTAATTGTCAAGGATGCGCAGGGAAGAACCCAAATGCAGACAGCGATTCACTTGAACAAAACTTTATTTAAACACAACCAAAAATACTACAAGGGCTTACTTTAATGAACTAACTCAAACCTCCCACAAGGGGCCGAAAACCAAGGAACACAAGAATGCAGGATTAACACAAAGAATATAAATAAACAAATATAAACATAGGTAAATTATAAAAGAATCAATAATTATATATTTTATAATATATTATAATTATATGTCACGGGCGAAGAAGCACACGACAAGGCAGATGAAGTGACAAAGCCCCGGAGGGTGCGTTTATTACAATATTTAAGGTAAATGACGGTGAAAAACAGCGTGGGACTGATGCGGCTCGTGCTCTCGGTGCTCCTCAATCAGTGAAAGGTGGGTGTGCGGGCGTGCTCCGGTGTGGGCAGTCGATCACTCACTGCTTTCTGTGAGAGGAGACAAGAGAAAGAGAGAGATCAGGTTAGCCGCCGTCACCATGAAAGCGTTCACCTGCGTTCCAGTCGCTCTCCTCCTCTGCGACGGCATTTTCGGCGTTTTAAAGCCGCCCGCTGATCGCCCGCAGCTGTGACCGATCGCCGGTGATGAGCAGGGCCAGCTGTGCTGTGTTGGTTTCCAGGGCGACGCTGATGAGCCCGGAGATACTCGTTACATTCCCCTCGTTACGGGAAACAACCCCGGACAGACCTGCATAAGCCGTCCACATGCGAGAGAGGCCGTCGGCGTTAGCGTTGGCGTCCCCGGCTCGGTGACGTACCTCAAAGTGGAAGTCCTGGAGCGCGAGGAACCAGCGAGTCACCCTGGCGTTGGTGTCCTTAGCGCGGGCCATCCACTGTAGGGGGGCGTGGTCTGTTACCAGGGTGAACTTGCGGCCCAGGAGGTAATATCGCAGCTCCAGGATTGCCCACTTGACGGCCAGGGCCTCCTTTTCCACGGCGGCGTAATTCCTCTCGGCCGGGGACAGCTTCCTGCTGATGTAGACGACCGGATGCTCCTCACCTTCCTGGATTTGCGACAGAACGGCTCCCAGTCCTGTGTCGGAGGCATCTGTTTGCAGCAGGAAGGGGCAGTTAAAGTCCGGAGCGCGGAGCACGGGGGAAGAGGTGAGGGCCACCTGGATCCTGGCAAATGCGTCCTCTGTTGTGGGGGTCCACTGCACTTTCTCGGGCTGCCCCTTCCTGGTCAGGTCTGTCAGGGGGGCGGCTAGAGCGGAGAAGTTGGGTATGAAGCAACGATAATACCCCGCCAACCCCAGGAAAGCTCGTACCTGAGTTTTCGTCCGCGGTGCTGGGGCATTGAGGATCGCCTCGACCTTCTTCTCTTGGGGGTGGATGAAGCCCCGGCCGACTTGAAACCCCAGATACTTGGCTTCCGAGAGCGCTAGATGGCACTTGCGGGGGTTGGCGGTCAGTCCAGCCCGCCGGAGCTCCGAGAGCACCCTCCGCAGACGATCCAGATGTTCTTCCCATGCCTCAGAGTGGACCACCACGTCGTCCAGATAGGCTGCGGCGTACGCTTGGCCATCATCCTCTGGAACGTCGCGGAGGCCCCGTGGAGCCCGAAGGGGAGGGTTCGGTATTGCCAGTGGCCACTGGGGGTGGAAAATGCTGTTTTCTCCCTTGCTGCCGCTGTCAATGGTACTTGCCAGTAGCCTTTTGTGAGGTCCAGAGTGGAAATGTAACGGGCCCGCCCCAATCGGTCCAGCAGCTCATCGACTCGGGGCATGGGGTACCCGTCGAACTCGGAGACTGCATTCAGACGGCGGAAGTCATTGCAGAAGCGGAGGGTGCCATCCGGCTTTGGTACCATCACTATGGGGCTGGACCAAGGGCTGCGAGAGGGCTCGATAACTCCTAGCTTCAGCATGTGTTGCACTTCCTCCTTAATAGCCTGCCGACGAGCCTCCGGGACTCGGTAGGGCCGTTGCCTGGCGATCACTCCGGGAGGCGTCTTGATGTCGTGCTGGGTCACGTTGGTCTGCCCGGGCTGGGTGGAGAACACGTCGGAGAACTGACCGACCAGGTGTTGCAGCTCGGTCTTTTGGGCCGCTGAGAGGTGGGGGTTGATGTCCACAACCACAGGGTCCGTCAGAGTGAGGGCGGCAACCTGGTCCCGGGTCCCGTGCCACTTCTACAGGAGATTAACATGGTAGAGTTGTTCTAGCTGTCTTACATTTACATTTAGTCATTTAGCTGACGCTTTTATCCAAAG
>JAZGTI010010014.1:261-18148 GCA_036877585.1 Botia kubotai
TGGATGCCTACAATGAGGTGATGGACCCGAGGGGCTCTTTAATGCCTTGTTCCAGGTGCCCTTTTTATACTTTGAGCACCTGCCCCTTTAAAGGTCTCTGCATGGCCCTGCACATCGCTTAAACATTAAGAGGATTCTTTTAAACAACTCTGTGTATGAGCAGAAATTTCAAACTGCCTTTTGAAGATCTTTGAAGAAAAATTATCTATTGATCAAGGCTTTTTGACTTTAAGAGCCAATAAGAAACCACCAAGAATACCCTAATGACACCCTTGGAATTAACATAACAACCAGCCAAATTACTGTAACAACTGCATAATGTGCTAAAAACAATGAAGAACACCTCAGTACTTGCATAGCAACACCCTGGCAACTGCCCATATCACCCTAGCATCATGGGGAGACTTTTGCACAGACAAGCTTAACTCCCACTTTTTTGTTTTTACAACAGAGTAATCATGACAGATATTTACTTCTGTGTCTGATCTACAATGCAGGCTTAGTATAGCTACTGCATTTACACTGATTTGTTGTTTACTTAAATCAACACAGCAGAGATCTGCTTTTTAATGCTTATCAACTTCTGTTGCAACCAACATAGCTGTCTGTTCATCGGTAGTGTTTCTTTCACTGCTGCTTCAGTGATGAATACAAGGAATAAACAAACATTTTTATCTGCTGACACTCTGCTCCTCTAGTTTATGACCAGGTCTTTGGCTGTGCTCTTGCAGAACGTCACAGACACAGCAATGCAGAGTTATAAATGTAAATGAGCAGACACCCCCATAGAGGTTTTGCAGTAGATCAGACTATGCTGAGCCTTAAAGCACATGGAATATCCTAAAATTCATTAGAACATCTATGCTTCATGGTTAGTAAGATTTTTCCACACCAAGCCAAAAAGAGGCAGTACTTTTAAGGTGCTGAAGGACACTGAGCCCCGCAGCAAAGTAAAGATATTTCAGATTATTATCTTGTGTTCTGTTTAAAAAACAGAATCAGTAAAATCCATGCTACAAATATAGTAGAATAATAACTTAAGAATAATAACTTATGCCACTAAAAACTTGACAATGCAACAGAAACTCCCTCTTTTCTAACACCCTAGACAATTGCTCCTCTACACTTAAAGATAAAGAACAGCAATCTAGTCCTGAGGTATAATGAGCATACTTGCACTCTAAATAGAGCAGTCCAAAAAAATGGAGCGTAGCATTAAGTTAACAAAACTAGAGGCATTCTGTACAGCATGGAAGGCGAAAATGTTCAATTACTGAAAGACCTTAAAGTCCAGCTCTGCATACTTTTCACACAACCCTAGATATTTATTTGTTATAGTGGCTATTTAACATAAATTGCTTCAATAAAATGTATTAAACTGCTTTAGACAGTTGTCAACATCGTAACAGTAATGATTTTATTGATTTCTTTAATAACACAGTAGATACTATCAGCGAAAAAATCATAAACATGCAATTGCCTGCTACATAATTACATCAGGCAGCACATCATAGTTTGCCCAAGGAGCAACTCCAGTCATTTACTACTATAGGTAAGGATGAACCGTTAAATATCATGGATTCAGTATGGCGCACCACAGGGCTCAGTGCTTACACCTCTGTTTTTCATTCTGTATATGCTACCTTTGGGAGCATTTATTTAGAGACATGGAGTTAGCTTTCACTGTTACGATGATGCTCAGCTATATATTTCTTCGAGGTCTAATGAGACAAAACAGAATTTTTCATTATTGGGCCAAAATCTTCCACATGTAACAACCTAGAAAACAATCTTACTATTGACGGATGCTCTATAAAGCCATCTTTATCAGCTAAGAATCTGGGTGTTCTTTTTGACAGCCACATTTCCAATATTTGTAAAACAGCATTAATCTTAAAAATGTATCAAAACGATGACATAAGCTCTCTGTATATGCTTTCAAACACTGAAAAGTTAATTCATGCATTCATGACATCAAGACTAGATTATCGTAATGCCTACTGGGTGATTGCCCTGCAGGTTTAGTACAAAACTCCATCTGGTCCAACGTGCAGCAGCCAAAGTGCTTACGAGAACTAAAAAGTATGACCATATTAGTCCAGATCTGTCAACCCTGCGCTGGCTGCCTGTTAAGCATCAAACAAACTTCAAAATTACTAACTACTAATTACCTACAAGGCTCTGGAATGTTTAGCTCCCCAGAACCTGAGTAAGCTCCTGTCTCATTACAGTCCTTCATGCTCACTGGCCAATTGATAATACCTAGTTTCACCATCAAGCACGGATGGAAGATCATTTTCATACTTAGTGCCCAAACTCCTTTTTCACAGTGTTGTCCGGGAGGCAGATACACTCTGTCACTTTAAATCCCATCTATTTAATCTAGCCTACATATAGTCCTATGGTTTAAAAAGCAACGGGAATGTGACAGGCTTATTAATCTTCCTATTATCTATTACCACCTCCAGCTGAGTTAGATTCCACAAAAAGCTTTATTCCCTGCCAAGTCACAGCAGTAGCTGCAATTAATAATATTACACCATCTCTGTTTGTAACATTCCATAGTGCCTGATATTTCAGACAAGACAGTTTTAAATCAATAAAAAATTATAAATTTGATTATATATTAAAATTGTTAAAATATATTTTTTATAAGCTCTCTGTTTTTAACCCAAAAAATAACAATTGCAGCTTTAATATGCCAAAGGAAATTGGCCCTTAAGGTTAGGCCTGGTATCTCTGAAGGTTTTTTCTCCATCTATAAATCATTAGAGTTTTGGTTCCTTGCCCTGTTGGCTTGCTTACTGGGAGACTATTGACATGTAGCTTGTCTTAGGGTTTTGTACATTTTTAACATTTATTTTAATATAATGATCTAACAGCACTCTTAAAGACTTTACAATTTCATTAATTTTCTCCCATTCTCAGTTCATTATGCAATGTTCAGATATTTTATGGTATAATTGCACATTTCTTTTATATATTATACTGCTGTTCTTTAACAGGACCATCTTCCAAGGACCATCTCAATGTAAGCTGGATATCAGCTTATCTTGCTTAATTAGATACCTGTCATGTTAATTTACTAAATATCGCATAATCATAAAAAGGACATACTATTTTAGTACACTGTCTGGATACATTACCTTCTCATAAACCACTGAGGTGGGTATGATCCTTTATACCCAATGACAGGTATTTCTACTGCATGTTCATTTTTTCAGATTGTTCAGATGTGTTGTAGTTATCATTAGTTCAGTCAAATTTACATTCATAGACCAATTACAATCTTTGTGTTACGGTGGAGGCTCCAGCTCCCTCTCCACTGTGGCAGCAGAGGGAGCCATCTCCGGAATACTGATTGTTGCTCTATAGACTACAGCTCCCACAAGCCACTACAGTCATCTGATTACTTCCTGAAACACATCTGATCATCATTTCTCCAAACGAATATAAACTGAAACAATCACTCATTGCGAAGTCTTGTTTGCCTTACATTTCTGAGCATTTTCATCATTTACACGCTGTTTTTTGTGTATTGACCCGGACCGTATTTGGATTTTGATTCTTGCTGCCTGCCTTGATCTTAGTCTGAGTTACTGGGTTTTGATTGTCTGCCGCCTGCCCTGACCCTTGCCTGCTTAACGTTTATGATTATTTGCCGCCTGTCTTGACCATCACCTGTCCATGTTTATGATTACTTGCTGCCTGCCTCGACCCCTGTTTGTTATTGTGATATCTGAGTTTATCTTGTCTTCTGATCATTAAATTACGGCAAATGGATCTGAGTGTTTTAGACCCATCATTACAGAAGACTTCGCCGTTACAGGATTTAGCAGCCTTGGTGCAAATGTCTACTGATCTCACCCTACAGGCTACACAGATTGCTCATCATCACCAACAACTCGCTCGTTTGATGACTCTAACAGAAGAGTTGGTGAGGGCTTTCCAGGGAGCCTGAATTAATACAGCAGAGCCGGTTTCAGCCGCAACCTTTACACAATCCCCAGTATTGGGAATAGCATCTGGTCCGGTAAGCCCGCAATTAGCATTCCCAAATAAGTTTAATGGAGACCCTATCAAATGCAAGGGTTTTTTGTTACAGTGCTCATTGTTTGTTTCACAACAGCCTGCTCTTTACCCACTGAATCAAGTAAAATAGCCTTTGTCTGCTCTCTATTTACCGGGCGAGCACTGGAGTGGGCAACAGCGGTATGGAATGTTAATGGTTCAACATTTCCTACATTTCATGTTTTTTTGTAACGTTTCAGAGAAGTCTTTGATCATCCCGTTGACGGTAAGAGTCCAGAGGATGAATTACTGTGTATCACTCAGGGCAGAGCTACAGCTGCTGAATATGCTCTTAATGAATATGCTCCATCAGAATGGCTAAGTCATTAGCCATTTTCAAGAAACAACTAAAAACTCACCTTTTTCGTCTTCACTTCTTTGACTAATTTACTAACACACCGCCACTTCTACTTCTACTTTAAAAACAAAAACAAAAAAAACCCTTCTTTTACTGTGTTGAAATACCTAAAACCTTTCTATAGCACTTATTCACTGTTGCCTCTTATTGTAGTTGAAGTTGCTTCCATGTCCTCATTTGTTGCTTTGGATAAAAGCATCAGCTAAATGACTAAATGTAAATGTAATTTTAGAACCTTGGCAGCACAAACAAACTGGGTCGAGGATACGTTAAAGTGCATTTTTCGAAGAGGTTTGAACCCAGGCCTCCAGTCTGAACTGGCATGCCAGGTTGAAGGCAAGGACTTGAATCAGTTCATTGAATTGTCTATACATGTGGATAACCTTTTGTGCTCTCGCAGGCAAAGATCTCACCACCAGACCTCTCCTCAGTACCCATCAGATGAACCCATGCAGCTTGGCTATACTCACCTCACTTCTGAGGAAAGAGCACGTCGCTTACAGAATAATCTCTGCTTGTATTGTGGGCAGGCTGGTCATATTAGAGTTTCCTGTCCAGTAAGACCGAGGACAGATCGACGTCTGGTGAGTCTAACCACCACTCAGCACTTCCCTAATAACAGTCTTTCTTTACCTGTAACCATATGTATAGCAGACAAAACTCTGGAGACCTTTGCATTGATTGATTCGGGAGACGCTGGAAACTTTGTCAATCGAATTTGCTAACGAATATCAAATACCTTTATCATTGCCTCATTGTTCTTTGGCAGTAGAAGCATTAGATGGACATCCCATTGGAGGAGATGGTACCACTCGCCTGACCAGGCCTCTGAAGCTGAACGTGGGTTTACTAGACAGTGAGGAAATACAATTTTACGTAATTTCATCCGCTCATCATTCAATTATTTTGTGTCTTCCTTGGTTACAAAAGCACGAACCAATCATTTCTTGGAGAGACCGAGAACTACAAAAATGGGGGTCTAACTGCTATCAGAACAGTATACAGATGGTAAAACAACAAGAGACCATTAAACCAGCCCAAGATCCAGATACGTCAATTCCTAAGCCTTATCAAGATCTGAGCGAAGTGTTCAATAAACAAAAGGCTACACAGCTTCCTCCACATCGTAATATAGACTGTGCAATTGAGTTGGTAGCTGGTTAGTAACTAGTTCCAAGGGCCGTATATTTCCCCTGTCACAGCCGAGTCAGAAGCCATGAAAGAATATATACAAGAGGAATTGAGAAAAACCTTCAAATTCTCCTGCATCAGCTGGTTTCTTTTTTGTAAAAAAGAAGGATGGAGGTCTTAGGCCTTGCATAGATTATCAAGCTCTAAACGAGGTTACCGTAAAATTCAGATATCCCTTACCCTTGGTACCATCTGCGCTAGAACAGCTTAGACAAGCAAAATTTTTCACCAAGCTAGATCTACGTAATGCTTATAATTTGATAAGAATTCGTGAAGGTGATGAGTGGAAAACCACGTTTTCAACTACCTCTGGCCATTATGAATCATGCATGAATGCTTGAATATGAAAGTCATGCTTTTGGGTTAGCTAATAGTCCTATTGTCTTCCAGGCCTTTGTGAACGATATATTCAGAGACATGTTAGATAGGTGGGTAATCATTTACATAGATGACATTTTAATTTACTACCAGTCATTTGAGGAACACGTACTCCAGGTCAGATCCGTACTTCAACGATTGTTAGAGCATAATCTTTATGTAAAACTAGAAAAGTGTGAGTTTCACCGCTCCAGTACCTCCTTCTTAGGTTACATAATTAGAAATGAGCGGGTGGCTATGGACGAACGAAAGGTTGAGTCAGTAACCAATTGGCCCCAACCACATACAGTTAAGGAATTACAAAGATTCCTAGGCTTTGCAAACTTTTACAGGCGATTTATAAGAGGTTTTAGTACAGTAGCTGCACCACTAACCTCTATGACTAAACAAAGTAGACGGATTTGAAGAGACGGTTTACCCATTCTAAAGCATCCTGATCCTGAGCTTCAGTTCGTAGTAGAGGTCGATGTATCTATTACTGGGGTAGGAGCTATTCTGTCTCAACGTCAGGGCGATCTTCCTAAGTTGTATCCCTGCGCATACTTTTCCAGGAAACTGTTGTCCACTGAGCGGAATTACGATGTGGGTAACCGAGAGCTTTTAGCCATAAAACTAGCTCTTGAAGAGTGGAGACATTGGCTCGAGGGAGCTAACCAACCATTTATAGTCCTTACTGACCACAAAAACTTAGAATACTTACGCAAAGCCAAGAGACTCAATCCACGTCAGGCCCGGCGGGCTCTGTTCTTTACTCGCTTCCAATTCCTTGTCACTTACCGCCCAGGAACCAAGAACGGTAAAGTCGATTCCCTATCCCGTCAGGATGAGGAACCTCTCAGAGAACAGACTGAGGAATCAATCATCCCTAACAATCTCTTAGTAGCTCCAGTACTGTGGGATATATCTACAGAAATTAATAACTACAATGATCAACACCCACCCCCCAACGACTGTCCACCCAATCGAACATTTGTCCCAGAAGTCCTTCGTTAAAGAGTAATATCCCTAGTTCACGGTCTCCCCAGTTCTGGGCATTCCGGAATTAATGCCACGGTTGAACTCCTACGAAATCGCTATTGGTGGCCATCACTAGTCTCTGAGACCATGCAATTCATTAAACAATGTTCGGTCTGTCAGAGTTCAAAGACCCCTAAGCAATGTTCAGCAGGACTATTACAACCTTTACCTACTCCCCAGTGCCCGTGGTCCCATATTGCGATAGACTTCATCTGACCTCCCACCATCACATGGCAAAACTGCCATATTAACTATTATTGATCATTTCTCTACGGCATGCAGACTCATCCCTCTTCCCAAACTACCCACTTCATTCGAGACAGCTAAAATTCTGTGTAACAAGGTCTTCAGACTTTAAGGACTACCGGAGGACATTGTGTCTGATCGTGGTCCACAATTCACGTCAAGGGTTTGGTCTGCATTCTTTAAAGCACTCGGGGTCAACGTAAGCTTAACGTCTGGATACCATCCACAATCAAATGGTCAGACTAAATGTCTGAATCAGGAGATAACGAGATTTCTAAGAACTTACTGTCAAACTAATCAGAGTGATTGGAGCAAGTATTTATTATAGGCAGAATACGCCCAGAATTTGCGAATAAAACTTTCCACAGGAACCACGCCCTTCAAGTGCATCCTGGGTTTTCAACCTCGCCTGGTCCAGCGAACCCACGGAGCTTCCCGCAGTCACGGAGTGGTTACAGAGAAGCGAGGAGACCTGGGAGAGGGCACACACACACCTACAACGAGCAGTCCGAAGGCAAACTGAACAGGCCAACACATGTCGCTGAGCCGCTCCAAGATATGCTCCGGGTCAATGGGTATGGTTATCTACCAAAAATCTATGGCTAAAGCTTCCATGCCGTAAATTAAGCCCGAGGTATGTAGGCCCATTCCAAATTGTAAGACAAATTACTCCAGTTTCTTTACACTTACACTTAGTATCCCTAATTACTAATACACATCTTATAATGAACAATAGAATTTGCAATAATATGTATTCTGTTATATACATATTTCATAATTTCCCTATTATATTTTAAGTTGCTTTTAAACAATGCAACATAAAGCACTGTATCAATTTAAATCATTACCTTAAACATGCAGATTTGCCTATTCATTATGGAAGTGGTTCTCAAACTTTTTCAGCAGGAGGCCCCCTTGTTTAAGGTAAATCCTGTTGTGGCGCCCCCAAAAGAAAACTCATGACGAAAACATTGTCAAACGTCTGATTTTATTTTAAGAATTTTGGATTATACCAAAAACAAATTACTTTTTATATTGCCGGAACATCAATTATCTTTGTAGCCTTATTTCTCTGATGTATCTGAATATTAAAAATGAGTATAATAAATTTAATAGTATAAATCAATTTTTAAATACATATTTACAATATTTTACAAAGGACAATTCTGGTAAAGGTTTCTTAATCTGCTTGCATACAGGTAAAGGTTTTAAAATAATTTCCTAAAACAGAAATTTCTATGCGGCCCCCTAGTGCCATCTGGTGGCCCCCAGTTTGAGAACCACTGCATTATGGGTCTCCTTTAAACAGTATACGGCTTCCTCACCTTCTTAAATGCAAATCCGCATATTGCCAACACATTTCCAATCTTGTGCTAGATATAATTATTGGGTTGTGAGACTGTTACAAACACCAAACACAATCCCTTTAAATTCCTGATTTGATTCTCTGTAGACTTCAGAAAAACAAAGCAAGCAGATGCAGGAGGCAATTTAGCTCAGAGCTGGAGAAAGAGACTCGTGGCCATGGGTGACAGGGGTCAAATGATGTTTGACAGTCTTTGTTTTTGTGTGTAATTGTAGGGGAAAACTGTGCATTAAGATGCACTGTTAAAATTATTATTTTTGTTTTCTTTATCACAAGGCAGAAATGGAAAGGAGACACTGTTAGTTAATGAACTTCTGCTTACTATTCAGATAAACAAGCAACATAATTTCAATGAGACGAATACCAATACAATTACATCAAAAAACACAAAACGTAGCTTGTGAAATTTATTTTCATCGGGTAAACTATTACGGTCAAGATGGCATTTGTGCACCTCAATCCTATTAATTCATAATGGATTATTGATGGGTCATGTTTTATTTTTAGGGTGGAAAAGTTGAACAGTCTAATGTCCTAAAAGAACAACTAAATGTCTAGATTCATCTTAGTGGGACTTGACATTTCTGAAGGTGGCTTGTGTTCTTGATACAAAAAAGTATGATGTGAGATGAAAAGAAAACAGGCAGACAAAAGGAGAAAGCACAGTATTCCACTCAGCAATGTCTCTGGCTTAACACATCAGAACAGCATGGGCTGTTTAACTGAATGATGCAGGACACAGTAAAGTAATACAGAGGAAACATGCTCTGCCCATCAAATACTAATGCTATAATGTCTGTACCAACTGAAGACCAGTCGTGCAACCTGGATGTTGGCGACGTGATGCAACAATATATACTGTATGTATATACTAATATATACAGCTGAGTGTAGAAAGATGTTATCACAGTAGCCAGCAAATGTACACATAATAATAATAATAATAATAATAATGCATCACAATTTATATATTTTGTTTACATCCACTTGGATTTATGTTTATTTGGATTACTGTTTTGCTTTGTATGCCTGGTTAGACTGATCAACCTTGACCAACCTTGATGTCGAGTCCCTCCCACTATCATCTTTTTTCTGTCAGCTCATGTCTGAGAGCTCCAGTAAGAAAACATTTGTTACTTGTTACTATTGTGTAACCAAATTTCACAGATAATGACTGTTTTCATTATTCTGAACTGCAAGGAAAAACAGAAAAACAATAAACTAAAAAAGAAGAAACAAGAAAAGAAATGGCTGCTTGTAAGCTCTATGTAACACCATGATACATGCTGTTGACATTCAAAGATGTGTTCTTGTAGCTCAGTTGGTAGAGCACTGTGCTAGCAACGCAAGGGTCATTAGTTCAATTCCCAGGGAGCACATGCACTGACAAAATGTATAACTTGAATGAACTGTAAGTCGCTTTGGATAAAAGCATCTGCTAAATGCATAAATGTAATGTAAATGTAAGATCACAAAGACACAATGTTTATGTATTCATTTGTATATGTACGTGTAACTAATGCCTGTGACTCTGACTAGTGCACAATTTAGATGGATACCAGAAAGTGTAATCTAGGTCATTACATTCATTAGCAGTATGCATAATTCACATGTTGTCACAGTGTATGCTGAAGTGCACATTTGCAGCTGCAACCCAGCATGCATTAGGACTAAACCAAAAAAAAAAAATGGCATTAGCGAATTAAATTGAAATTAAATAGTGGTTCCTCACTATTGTACTACTACACAATGCAACTATGCATGTTGGGAGGTACACACTTACCCAGTTTTGGCAAAATTTGTCCAATAGGTCATGACGACAGCACTGAGCATGACATCATTTTTGGAGAAGTTGCAGGGGAAGAGGTCAGTTGGGCCAATCATGGGAATACCAAAGACATAGGGGACCTCATCTCCATGGGCTGCGTCTGACCAGCCAGGCTTCATCAAACTCTGGCAGTGGTGGTAGAAGGCATAGAAGTAGGTGGGTGAGCCATACCGGGCATGAAGGTCTGCTGTTACCACCGATGGCTCCACCCACTGATGATCAGTGAAAAGCGCCACCAGTGTCTTGCGGCGTGTTTCAGGATTATCTCTGTCAGCCCAGTCTGTGTACATGAACTTAATGGTTTCTCGTAAAGTATCCTTGCCCTCCGGGTAACCATATAAACTGTCCACAAAGTCAGAGACAGAGAAGTCAAAATCATTGCCCGAGACACCATCTTCAGAGTCCACAACGTTCTCCACAAACCGCAGACCCTCACCCTGGTTGACACCCAGCATGATGTCATAGTTAAGAAACTCGCCCTGCTCCATCAGGATCTCAGGGTCATCTGGAATTACATCACCATCAATTACTGGGCCAAAGGCTACATGGTATCTTGCTGGCTGGATGTCTTGCTCAACCAGCTCACGAGCACTCTTCTTTCTTAGGCAATCCACCATGTCCAGTGTGTCAAGCACATTACAGCCCACTTTCTCTGCTAGCAGCCTTGTGTACTTAACTGGCTGGTAGTTGACAGCCCAGCTGGACAAGGCTGAGCCGCTCTGGATTATGGCACGATGGAAAAGTCCTGCAGCAACAGGAGAGAAACACGTAATGCATTTTAGACAAGGCCTTATGTGCTATATAACAAGTCTTTTAAAGCCATTACACAACTTTATGTTAGGAAAACACCAAAAAAGGGAGATTTAAACTCAATAACCACTGAGTGAATGAGCTGAGAACTGTATCAGTCTGTATCATAAACAAATCAGTAGACTGGTTGTGGGAACTGAATGACTCATTCAAATAAATCATTAGTGAATCAGACATCACTACTTCTCATGAATGTGTCTCTTTTTGATTAGTTTCTCACACAAAGATTCCTGATTCCTAACTTGTGATCCAGAGTAAAAAACATATAGACCATTTTATCCTTTTGTGGTGCTTTTCTGTCCTTTTTGAAGCTTAAAGGCTCCAGTCTCATTCCCTGTAATTGCATGAAAAGGAGCATGTTTGTATTTAAAACAGTGTCATAATGTGCCTTCAGACCTAAAGCAAACTCCCAAAGGGAACACTTCTAGTCAAAGTGCTGAACAACCCCAGAGTATGACCCTTTAATTAACAAACCCAATCACGGGAACAACCTGTTTAAGTTTATACCTGTTTACCTGTTTATATCTTGGAAATGATAGAAAGATATAACCGGCTACTACATATTTGAGGGTTCAGAATGGCATAGCCAAAGAAAGTGCTGGTATATTATTAACACCTCTGACAAATGCATGTGTTTTGGGTGTGTACTTCTGTACTATGAGAGAAGCGTGAGACTTTTTGCAGCCCTTTACTTTTTGGAGGTGCTTCACTGCAGGACCTCAGGGCAGGACAGTGGGCAGACTCCCGGGGTGAGAGAGCAGATGTCAAGGATGACTGTCAGATAAACGATGGTCAACTGGGGCTTGGGAAGCCAAGATTCTTTCGCTGCCCTTCTTTTTGCACAGTGTTAGGCCACAAACATACTCTATGCAAGTACAGTGCCTTGCAAAAGTATTCTTACCCCTTGAACTTTTTCACATTTTGTCACCTTACAACCCCAAACTTAAATGTATTTTATTGAGATTTTATGTGATAGACCAACACAAAGTAGCACATAATTGTTAAGTGGAACGAAAATGATATACCGTTTTCAAAATTTTAAGCAAATAAAAATCTGAAAAGTGTGCCATGCATTTGTATTCGGCCCCCTGCACTCTGATACCCCTAAATAAAATCCAGTGCAATCAATTGCCTTCAGAAGTCACCTAATTAGTTAATAGAGTCCACCTGTGTGTAATTTAGTCTCAGTATAAATACACCTGTTCTGTGAAGGCCTCAGTGGTTTGTTAGAGAACACTAGTGAACAAACAGCATCACGAAGAATAAGGAATTCACCAGACAGGTCAGGGATAAAGTTGTGAAGTTTAAAGCAGGGTTAGGTTATATCCCAAAAATATCCCAAGCTTTGAACATCTCAAGGAGCACTGTTCAATCCATCATACAAAAATGGAACAAGTATGCCACAACTGCAAACCTACCACGACATGGCCGTCCACTCAAACTGACAGACCAAGCAAGGAGAGCACTGGTCAGAGAAGCAGCCAAGAGGCGCACTCTGGAGAAGCTGCAGAAATCCACAGTTTAGGTGGGAGAATCTGTCCACAGGACAATTATAAGTCGTGTTCTCCACAAATATGGCCTTTATGGAAGAGTGGCAAGAAGAAAGTCATTGTTGAAAGAAAGATGTGGAAGAAGGTGCCCTGGTCAGATGAGACCAAAGTAGAACTTTTTGGCCTAAATGCCAAAAAGCGTTATGTGTGGCGGAAAAGTAACACTGCTCCTTACCCTGAACACACCATCCCCACTGTAAAACATGATGGTGGCAGCACCATGCTGTGGGGATGCTTTTCTTCAGCAGGGACGGTAAAAACTGGTCAGAATTGATGGGAAGATGGATGGAGCTAAATACAGGACAATACTGGAAGAAAACCTTTTGGAGGCTGCAAAAGACTTGAGACTGGGAAGGAGATTCACCTTCCAGCAAGACAATTACCCTAAATATACAGCCAGAGCTACAATGGAATGGTTTGGATCAAAGAATATTCATGTGCTAGAAAGGCCCAGTCAAAGTCCAGACCTAAATCCCACTGAGCATCTGTGGCAGGACCTGAAAATTGCTCCCCATCCAATCTGGCTGAGCTTGAGCTATTTTGCAAAGAAGAATGGGCAAAAATTTTAGTCTCTAGATGTGCAAAGCTGGTAGACCCTAAAAGACTTGCAGCTGTAATTGCAGCGAAAGGTGGCTCTACAAAGTATTGACGCAGGGGGGCTGAATACAAACGCACACCACACTTTTCAGATTTTTAGTTGCTTAAAATTTTGAAAACCATGTATCATTTTCATTCCACTTCACAATTATGTGCTACGTTGTGTTGGTCTATTACATAAAATCTCAATAAAATACATTTAAATTTGTGGTTGTAAGGTGACAAAATGACATGGATGTATGCATTTATTAAGAGTCCATCCAAGTGGCTGATCCTTAAAGAGCAGGACACCACAGTGTTTCAGTGTTACATGCATACCACTAAGGAAATTATTTTAGGTGAAGGACACCAACGACTGGTTTCCCTTTTTAATGTGCTAACCAAGAGATTGTTAATGATTACTAATTATTCTGTTCTAATGTTTTATACCTACTTTTAATTATCACAGCTGTGGCATTTGTACTTTAATTCCAGCAAGTAGGTGATTTACAAACAGATTTCCACAATTATGCGGATGTTTGTAATGACCTAAACTGTTAGCCTTGTCTATCAAATTTGTGGGCCCCTGCACAGGCACAGGGTAAAGGCAATTCTATCTAACTATGCTTAACGTCAGAGCAGACCACCTGAACTACGATTAGTCAGCGAGAGGCTTCGGTGGCAGATTGGGGTCATGATAAATTATAACATGAGTTGGGAGATAATCACTCATTTAGTCTCGCTTAAACACTGCTGCCTTGCCTGTGCTTTCAACCTCAGATGCCAATGCTTTCAATGGCTGCACATACAGAACATGCTTGGGCTGGTCTGAGATGGGCATAATTCACACAGATACAAACCAGTAATTGTTCTATCTATAGATAGTCTGTCTATCCTAGATGAAAGTGAAGGGGGCTGAACGCGCTCCTCATAACCGTAGGGTTTTTCATCATAAGCCCATTGGTTTATTGGTCACACACACACACACACACACACACACAATGATTATGTCTTTTAGCTTGTGCTCTAGGCTCATTCTCCTGAGTGCAGCTAAAAATCCCTTCCAACCTCAAATCCCTCTAGTCTCACTATAGCTGCCATAAAGCAGGATCTCTCAGCAGGACAGCCTCTGGTTATGCCCAACATGTCATTACTGCCGCCCCCTCCTACCACCTCTTTTTCTCAGGGTGTCCCACTACAGCTTGATTGGCAATTTACGAAAAAATGCAACAAACAAATGTACTTTGTTTTACAACACGCCTTTTATATGAGATTTTCCCATCTTCATTTTCTCACAAACATGACCATGCAGTTGAGAGTTTCCTGTGCAAAGCAGATTGCTTTTGTTTGCAAAATGCTAGTTTTGTTTGTTTACTTTGTACAATTTAGTTCAATAAAACATTTCTTATCTCTTTTTTTTTTCTCAAAATATCTGTAATGCTATGGAATACTGCAGTGTCACTGTAGCGTCTGATGCTGCATGCTATAGTGCTTCTTAACATAAGATGCTTCACAAGGGTTCACAAGGGTCACAAAAGCTTTCTACTGCTGGATAAACTCACGAGAGAGGGAAAATACGATTTTTTTCCCCAGAAGAATTATGTTTATGCTCAAAGGGATCTCAGGAAATGTTGTAAAATGTTTCTTCTAGCGTCTCAGGAGACACAAAAAATTGACAAACGAGTCAGAATAATAACGTAAGAATATAGAACTATAAAATGAATGTGAATTGCGAGTTTATATTGAAATAGTTTATATTGAGAGTTTATATTAAAATAGCCATATAAAAAAGTAATATATTGACTTTTGATTGCAAACTGTGATATCTTGGATACCAGCCATTATTGAGATCTCTTTTGAAACTCTACAGCAATTTTTTTAAATTACTGGGATTTTTAAATCTGTGACCACAAGCTCTCTGTGTAATTTCATTGGTCTCTGTAGGAAGCAACTCAGATAAATTTTGCAAAAAATCTAAAGAAAGTAAACTATGTTTTGAAAATTATATTTTGTATAAACAAAAAACTTTCTTTTGAAATATGATCTACTTCATGTTCTCGACAGGTTTTGTGATTTACCTAAAGTGATCTGTTTTTTTATGACAAAGCATGTATGACTATTAGTGAATGAAAAAAATCAAGCTTGCCGTTTCCACTGTTATAACACAATTATGTGTTAAAACATTAGATGGTCTGTTTCTATTGACTTGCCCATTACACTTTCTGTATACTGATTACATAACATGTACCCAAAATGTATGGGCAAAGACAAAGGAAAGAACAATACAATTATTGTGAATTGTAAAAACCATACACATTTACACACTCCTTTGTTTATATGAGCACAAACATAACAGTTACAGAACATATTCCCACTGAGACTGAATTGTGCATTGACATTTCTTTTTTTATAATTCAAATAAGATTTTCAGATTATGAGTGCATTGCACTAGATTTCTCTATGGTTCATCTTAAAATAGGCCTTCATTTTAATTGCTTTTAGCGTAGTGCATGCAGGGGCCATTGGAAGTAACTGCACATTTTAGTGTGTTTTCCAACAGCAGCTGTGAGAGAGTGAGAGAGGCTCTGTTTGTATAGGCTGAGAGAGAGAGAGAAAGAGAGATGAAAACTGGAGCAACTGAAAAAAGAGGGTGAGTTGTAACTAGATATCCAGATAGTGAGTGATTTATGAAAGTGTCCAGGGCTATGGCTCACAGGATCACTGTGTATTGCTCGTTGCGATACTCCCACTAATCATGAAATGACACCAGTCAATAGACCACATTGTTTTAATCACTGGTCAATGTTGCAGCTTATTTGGGCCAAAAATCATAATTATAATCATTAATTCAACACAGACTCTCTAACAGTTTTGTCATGACAACGCTGCATGTTGAAAAATTACTTAATTACTGATAAAGCTATACTTTTTATAAAGTAGCTTAGCCGTACTATCATTCTTAGACATGTAGTTAAGTTAGTAGTGTCATTAAGTTAGTTCCCCACCACTGTCATTCATCTCTCTCTCTGTTACTGTGCTGAAATAATGACACCAGAACTCAACTGCATGAGATGCCACTGAGCATAGACTCATGCTCTTATGTTATTGCCATATATGTAACAGATGTTATGTTACATATTGCTATATAAGTTATTATCACATATATTCTCCCTCTGGATATATGCGGATATATTTATGACATATGAACACAATAACATTTGTTTATATACATATATTTAAAAAATGTATATGATGAATTGTTATACTGTATTGTATATGTTATGGTATATATATACACATGTATGTTACTAGTCAATACAGATTATACAATAAGGAAAACTATTAAGAAAACTACTATGTAATTTAAGAAAAAAAATCAACGTCATCCATGCGTCTGCCCTCCGAATGCATCAAAAATCCAAACAAAACAGACGTACTGCAAATGACAGAGAGCAACAGCTCTCGCTGAACACCAGCGTGGAGTTTTTTGCCTGGTGACTACGAGTGGAAGGATGACAGCGAGAATAGAAATTGGAGCATTGTGTCAACATCACAAGAATGTTAACAGCAAAGGTTTTATAGAAGGACCTGATGACGGGTTAAACATCACTGAGCAGAGATTTGAAGAAACAAAAAACTTGTGGCCCAGTACTGCACAAATCTGCATAAGTCACAGGTAATTCAGAGTATTTTTCTTTATAATAGTTCATACACTAAAATGGTCACAGTGGTCACAGAATGGTTGCTACAACAAGCAACCATTGTACAACAGCTGATTTAGCAAATATTCACTATCAGTGTTTTACTATGTTATGGTTTTAGGTTCTGATTACCACTGTATTAATGTTTATGCTGCATTTTACTGCTGTTGATGTTATTCTAACTGTATACTGTTGGTAGTTTATTGCAAAGCATCATGTTTGTCCTGTGATAACTGATAATCACACAAGGTCAGATGAACAGCCCTGTTTTAAGATGTTCTCTGTTGTGGTTCCCTTTCAAGGGAACTTAACACTGCATCATGGCTTGACATTATGGGGAATGTGCTTCAGGCGTGCCCGGGTCTAAACATATGTAAAACCTAGCCTATTTATAGGCAGGTCAAGGTCATGTGATGTAGTGTTGTGCATCACGTAACCTTTAAAGGTGCCAAAAAAATATGTCATCAGCTTCTTGCCTTCAGGAAGCCTATCTGTCTGTCCATCTGCCATTCAGGTCGAGAGAGAGGTAAAAAAGATATTAGTGCTAGGAAACAGTTACAAGGGAAAGCAACATATATGCAACAGCAAAAGGCCAGGGTGGCAACTTGAGCCCTTCTGCAAAGAGCTAGGTAGTTTGGTCTGAGGATTGTGCTTCCCTCAAACACTATCATGTATGTGCTGTGGAAGGCTGGTCCTCTCCATACACACTGTAAAAAGCTCTTCAAGGGTGTTGTCTATAGGAATTTATTTTAAAAAGTATATTTCTTCCAATAAATTGATTCCTTTTTCTTTTTG
>JAZGTI010010015.1:0-18147 GCA_036877585.1 Botia kubotai
GTGTGTGTGTGTGTGTGTGTTCACGTCTTGCAGTGTTTGTTCACTCCTCACCAGTGATGGGTTAAATGCAGAAATCACATTTTTGGTTAGGGTTACCGTATCTGACAATAATGTAACATTATTATTACCATTATTATTATTATTATTAGTTTAGCTATTGTGAAATTACTTTCCTAATGTTTAATAATGGCACGAAACCAAAAACATTGTTGAGATCTTTTTTTAAACTAAAAGGAGACTCGTGTGAGTTTTTTTAGTACAGACTTGCACTACAAACACACATCTCACTCGTTCTCCATTTAATGTCATCACAGTCCAGCAGTTTTTCGTTTTTAATTTTACAGTAACAGTACACACTTGGTGCTGGTTTCACATAGAGACTGAGGTTAAATGGGTCATAGGAGACATTGTGGTAAAGTTTGAGTGCAAAGTAATATTTGCCCCATGAGACACTGCTGGTAGGGGCACTTTGAGATGAACAACTATCCCGAGAGTTAGAATAAGAAGAGCGGCCAGGGTGGTCAGACCCCTCCTGAGGATGAGCTGGGAGGCTGGGAGAAGAGCTGAGGGTTTCTCCTTATCCTGAACCACTCCTAGACCCTCAATTACCACCGTATTGTTGTGTCCTCCAGCCTCACCCTGATACTTCACAACCACGTGCTCATCCCCATTCTGAGGATAGATGAGGCACAAGAGATGCAGCTATGCTTTCAGAGATGCTGTGTTAGGATAAAAGTAAACAGGCTTTACCTCGCTGTGCCTCGCTGCAGGACTAGCAGTACCAATGAGATCATTTGTCACACTATCTGCAGTTGACATGTCAGAGGCTTTATTCATTCCGGCTCGTTCCACTGCCTAAAATGATAGGAACATACGACACCTGACTACACAACAGACTGTATTTCCAGTGTGAAGGCAGCTCCAGATGATCAAATAGATGCATTTATGATTCAGTGGATTTTTGACCGAACTATCACTTTAAATCCTAAATTTCCTAAACAGAAAAGGTTTACAAAAACAGATACTGTAGCACACCTAAGGATGACATGTTTGGTCTGTGTTTTTTGGGTACGGGCTGAATCAACTGCAGCAAATTGTGGAGCGGGACAGAGAAAATGAAAAAATGTCATAAGAGTGCTCCTCTGCAGGCACTATAATAAATTCGACCTACCTCTGTGGTCACTCTCCCCCAGTTAAGCTTAAAAATGACTGTGATCAAAAAGCTCGACTGCACGCAGACGCAGATGAACAGCCCCAGCCAAAAGCCTGTGAACGCAAGAGAGGACGCTGCTGTAAGACAGCTGTTATCTCATCACCAATATGTTTTAATGAATTCTGTTCTTGTCGCTCTTGAAACATTCATGCAATTCTGCGGGGACCTGTTCTGATTCCACTGATGTTCTCCACATGGTTTAACGCATCGAAATTATGATTTATAAAGCAGATGGTCGCATCATGGCCACAAAGCTGACAAGGTCATGGAACTGGAAGGAGTTTAAACTGCATGACAATTTATTTGAATTTCTAATAGGGCGACACAGAAGGCGGAAATAAAGAATAACAAACAAACCAACGACGTCTAATTTGGCCGCAAACATGAGAGAAATGCCCAGTGGAAGTCCAATGCAGTAATATCCAAAGAAGTTAGCCACAGCTGCTATCTTCTGCTGCCCAGAGCCCAGGAGAATTCCCATGCTGACACACTGGAGAGAAAATAAATGAATGCATTCATGCAAAACAGTCTAACTGGTAAACATAACAATGTACAGCCCTGCTGAACAGACCAGGTTTACTGGTTACCAGCATGTGTTGACTTTGAAAAATGATCCCAACCAGGTTTGATAGCCTAAGCAAGCAAAGGTTCCACCAGCTTACCTGGATGGACCATGCTGGTTGATCTGCATGGTCCATTTATAGGTCTGCTGGTGAACACCATGGCTGTGCTGGGCCACCAACTAGACCAGCAACAAACCAGCATAAATCAGGCTGGACCAGCATGGAAATTGTTAGTCTTCTCAGCAGGGAGGACTACTTACAACAAGACCATCAAAGAACTGAAGGACACAGTAGACGTTTAGAAGTTGGGAAACCAGCTCAACGATATGCCTACAAATAAGACACATTCATTGGTACAGTAGGACTTGAAAGATGCGTTTATTTTAAGTCCGATTTGAAAAGAACAACTTTTTACCTGTCTGATGTAAATAAGAAACCGATTACTGTTTTTGTTGACACTAACACAAGACCTTGCAAAACAGCCAAGGCAGCTGCAAATGAAGAAAGACAGAGTCAGACATTGTTCCAGGCAACTATAAATGTATGCGCCTTAACGGGATTTGACTAGATGTATAAACATTACATCATCTAATTAATATTCATGAGCCAAGCTGATAATGTTCTCCCAACACTGACTGGAACTGAAGCGTTAATGAAGTGTAAACCTGAGCAGGTGAGGGACACCTTGCAGGTGCGGATCGCTCCAGCTGTATCTCCTGCTCCAAGCGCATTTCCTACACGAACACATGCAGCACCCTGAACCCCCAACGGAATCTGCAATTCCAGGTATACATGTTAATCAAATTCTGCTCTACAGCGCTTCCATTGTTTGGTAATAAAACACACAAAAAAAAGATGCAAAAAGTTCTTTACAACAATGTCATAGAAGAACCATTTTGGTTCCCCAAAGAACCAATTAAGCAAAGGTTCTTAAAAGAACCATTTCTTTATTTATGTGGTCAAGAACATTTGTCCACTACAAAGAACGTTCTTTAGATATTAAAGGTTCTTTATGGAACCACACAGCCAAAAACGGTTCTTCTATGACATCATGTAGCACCTTTTTTAAATGTGTAGTTAGGTATTCTTTTGAATATTGAAATGCTGGGAGAACAGAAGCATGTTTATGTTCCTTGGGAACTTTATAATTAGGAAAACATTGGGTCTTAAATTACCATGTAGTTTATAAAAGCCAGCATAATGACTGCGTGTTGAGCCGCGAGATCCAACTCGCTCAGCATGCCTGAAACAGATGGACACAAGTGAACGCGTCTGATAGCATTACAGCGTTACAGTTAAATGGTCTGTCACTCATTAAATCCCTCATGCAGGCCTGCAATAGGTTGCTCTTATTTTCTTGTAGCAATCATGCATGAAAAATGATAACGTAAACCACAGTTAGCACTCCATCGAGACAACATTTATATAATTTCAGGATGTTTCTCACAAAGAGGCAATAAAATGCATAATACAATTAGATTTACAGGCAGAGTTTTCTGTATTAATACAAATGATTGTTGATGGTTAGACTGGAGTCTTGCTAAGCACCTGCTAAGAAGCCTCCAACCTCATAAATCCACCACTCAAAGCAGTACATCATTGTACTGGGAATGGCCAGCTTCATATATCCATCCCACTCTTGCAGTGAGTCACATGACCAGCCTGTGAGAGAGAGTTGAAGAGGTCACAGATACAGAAGATCACAAACAGACAGATACAGGCTAGGTTTTTACGCTTTGTGGGGATTATAGTACAGGAGATATAATGACTTTTATAGTACAAACTGTATATTCTATCCCCTATCACTAAACCTGACCCTCACATGAACATTTCTGCATTTTTACATCTTGTCTAGTATGTTTAATAATCTGTTTCACTTGTGGGGACTGTTGGCAGGTCCTAAATGTGGGTGTGTGTGACTTTTAACCTCCTTGTGGGGACCAGTGATAGAAAAACAAGAACACACACACACACACACACATACACATACTTGCATATGTGATTTATGGGGACTCTCCATAGACGTAATGGTTTTTATACTGTACAAACTGTATATTCTATCCCTTAACCACACCCCTACCCCATAAACCCAACCCTCACAGAAAAGTTTTGGCATTTTTTAATTAGCAAAAATTCTTTTTTAAGCCAGGTTTTAAACAAATTAAGTACGTTTTTTAATTGCTATAAACATGTCATCATACACATTTGTGTCCTTGTAAACCACATGTACCAGTTTCACACACACACACTCAGGATGTACCATAGATGTACATTGTTTTGACATATATGCTTTGTGTATGTTTATTTACTTCATGGAAACACATAAGGACAAACCATAGATCTAGTTTTCATTTGCCTTTTGATCACCACTTAAACTACCACTGTTGGTATTACAGCTCTGTTTCGCAGGTGTGAAGTGACTGAGCGCATTGCCGAACACCGTAAAACGCTTGTCTGGTTAATCTGTGGGCCAGTTAACCTGAGCTCACCTCCCCATGTGTCAGTGTGCAGCTTCTTCCAGCGGATGTATAAATAGAGAAAAAGACAAATATAGATTTGTGAGATGGAGTTAGCGGTGGCCGACCCACTGAAATACAGAGAACAGAAAACTCCCTCAGCTGTAACGCTGGACAGATGGACCCTGACCAATACTCAGATAATCTATAAACATAGCGTGTCAATAAATGACCAGCATACACATTCCATAGACTTACTGCAATCCAAGGTCAAACCAGTTCAGAAGAAAATAGTTTGTCGCAACGTTGGCGATATTGGCTGCAATGGCTGCATACACCTGAGGCAGGATCACACCCTGCAGCCCAAAACAGCCATTAACAAATCATCTGGATTGACAGAAGTACCAAAGCAGTGACATCACATATAAAGCGCATTTACAAATGACACGGTATTGTACAGTAAGGTGATTGCTGCAGATAAGGTCATAATGGAATAACAGGAGAACAGCTCTGGTAGTTGTAGTTCTCCACAGATCTGGAGATCTTGCATGCAACAGTGATTATGAGAAGCTCAGCTATGGGGATTATCTGTACGTATTTACAGTAGCAAAAAAAAACAAACAAAACATATACCTGGTTCTGGAGGTAAGCAACTTGCAGCTGATGCAAAAACATAGCCTGGATAGATTAGATAGATAGATAGATAGATAGATAGATAGATAGATAGATAGATAGATAGATAGATAGATAGACAGATAGACAGATGTAAGGATGGATGGATGGATGGATGGACAGATGAACAGAGAGAGAGAGAGAGTAAGAGAGAGAGAGAGAGAGTAAAAATAATTGCAAAATGTTGCTGCTTGATTGTGGGAGAGATGTGTTTCAAAAATGTACGAAACCACAAAGAATACAAATATAACATTTCTAGGAACTTGACAAGTTTCAAACTGGATTTATTATAATTATCCTTATTTGTCTTTGACCTATTTAAAGGTAAAAAATATTATTTTGATATGATGCAATTTATGATGACTCACAGGAACTGCTGGCAGGTAGTAAACCACATAGAGTTGAGCGATCCTAAAAAAAAGACATTTGTTACTGCAAAACACCGCGTGAGGCAGCAAAAATGATTTTTTAAAAATCTTGTAACGGAATAAATATACGCTGCAGTCTCATTTTCATCCCGGTCTACGTCTGTTGAAAATCAAGTATGCAGAATGTCTGTCTGGGTACATTAAAATGCCTCATTTATTCGGAATATTGCGACTCTGTCAACATCAATTCCGGAACGGAAGATGTTTGCCGGAGTTGTTATTCTCATTCCTATAGGGAGATCTATCTTCCCGAGACACATCTGTGTGCTCATGAAAGCCATCAAGGTGAAAACCTCAAGGATCTATCACGCGGCATTTCAGAAGCTTCACAGCTGACATAAGAAGTCCATCATGTTTTCAGAGCAATGAAAGAGACGCTTCTGAGCTATTATATTTTCCTCTGGGTGAGCAACAAAGCCACAACCCAATTTCTAGTTGAGTAATCAAACAAGGAGCCACCTGGCCACCTCCGGGTCCTGACCCAGCAGGAGAAGAATGGGCTGGGTGTTGATGAGTAAAGCCCAACAGGGTAGACAGAAGAGCAGAAGAATCAAGACACTCCTCTGCAGTATGACACCAACACGCAGCAGGTTCTTCCCACCGAAGGTCTGAGAAGAACATGTAGGAAGAAAATGCATATACTGTATAACATACAGAGACTGTATATGTATATGTATATACGCACATACTGTATACTTTTATATATACACACACATATATATACTGTAGACGCACACATATAAATGTATTGTATACTGTATATTGTATTATATATAGTGTATACATAAATATATATGTATATATACATATATAAACAAAAAAAAAACATACACTTTATATATTTAAAATTTTGATACCTGAGAGATAAGAGTATCCGCTGCTAATGCAAGACCTCCACCAGTAGCTGCTGTTGTGATATTTATCGTCTGAAAATCAGAATAACAGACAACAGCAACTTCTCATCTACGCTGTGAACTGCTTCAGTGCACCAGCCACCAAACCAGATACTTACAGTGCGACACCTCAAACCCCTCAGGGTTCAGCTTTCACGTTCCGAACGTTCTGACAGTGAGCCAATATTTGCATTTCATACGCCAATGTTTTTGTTTCCTTTAGCAGAACGCAAACAGTAGGTAACACTTTAGAGGCAGAATAAAAAGACTGAAGCATAAACTCACAGCTGAGGCCATTCCATAACCAGCCAGCACACTGTTTCCCAGGCGACCACAAAACATCGTTATGACAAATGGCAGAAGATAATTCAGAATGCGCGATGCAACCTGCAATGACAGACTGAGGATTCTTAATGGGCGTATAGAAGAACCAAACCATATGGAACAAATTATTACATTCTTAAATAAATTAAGGTGTTTAAAACGGACAAGATTATTCTTATTACATCAATATAAAATATGAATATTCACCATTATATTTAATTTCATTTGTACAAGTTAAGAAACGATTCGTACCAGGGGTCCAGTCATGCACAGGATGTGGTAAATCTCCTCTCTATATACCAGAGGAACACGACGCCTCATGAATCCACAGCAAAACAGCTTGTCACTGGACTCCATTGATGCAGCTTCAGTCCTGGGACCTAAAATGTCCATTATCTTGTTAGACCTGATGTGCAGTGATTCCCCAGCGGTCACTGTGCTGAAGTTTGACCATCTTAAAAGCTTACTGATTAGATGAAGTCTCCGACAATATACTGTTCGAATAGAGGTGATTTCTGCAACACCAGAACAATATTACAGACCACCTATGGAGACCTCCTGAGATAACAAATTAAATGATGTCTGGACTTTTGCAAGATGTCTTAACAATTGCAAGCCTGTCTATTGTGAGTTAGTTTATCATTTCTATCATTTAACAGTGACAGTGTGAGCATTTATTGTTTTACAACACAGCTCCATTACAACAATCCTCTATAAACAAGCAGAATTATTAATTTGTATAATCAGTACAAAATACTGCTAATTTTTTGTGACACAAAGCACAAAACATCCAGCAGATGACTAACTCTGTATTAAGAACACACATTGCCAAAACAACACTGTATTTTGTAGAAACATTGATATACTGTATTTTACAGTACCATGACGTTAGAAATAGAAAAGATGAAGGCATATCTTGACATCAGTAGAACAGTAATAGGATAGTTCACTGAAAAATCGTTTTTTTAGGATAGTTTTTTTTTTCATTGTTTACTCACCTTCATATCATTCCAAGCCTGTATGACGGCTTTGCTTCTGAGGAACATACAAAGATTAACCAAAGTACGGTAACCAAACAACAGCGATACCCATTGACTTCCAATGTATGGATACGAAACCACTGAGACATTTCTCAAAATATCTTTTTTTTTTAGGTGAAAAAGTCATTTAGGTTTGGAATTACATGGTGCATAATTAATAATGGAAGAATTACCATTTTGGGGTAAAATATCCCTTTCATTGAACTGCAAACAGGGTCATTCCAGAAAACATTGATCTTTCTAAATGGACACAATGGTTTTTAGCATTGAATTACAATGTATGGCATTAGATGCCTAAAACAGGTTCACCAGATGTGGTGTGGGGGGGCGACTCAATTCAACACGCACTAGCTCTTTAATAGAATGTATTTCAACCACACAATTCCCCAGCATGAAGCGCACACAAGGGGGGGCACCAGAGCTTTAATTACTCCTGAAAACTCCCAGCATTCAGCTGGATAAATTCTCTATGAGTGATGCCATTGTTAAAGTTCTTTTATTACCGGAGCGCATGCTTGAATCAAAAGAACAGCACAGCAAACGTGAAGCCCCATGTGATCCCATGACAAATGAATTAAATAAGAACAACACATTTCATTTTGGATGAATAAATGCTGATGTAAATGAGGCGAGCAGGAGTGGGAGAACAGAGCAAGACAAACATTGTGGATAGCATAGCTCTGATATTTTGGTTTGGGAAGAATGTGATGAGAAACGTTTGAGGTTTTAATACAATTTTTTACTTTTGATCTGCTCACAGTTGAGTTTACAGTTACAACCATGAGGTAATTTCTGATGTCCTTTTAATTTCACTGCTGTCATTGATTAATGATTTTTCTTATGAGGTGCACTGGTCATAATAATGAAAATACCATTTGCAGTAGACATAATAGAACGGGACAAAAAGTGTGCATGAGTATACTAATAAAAATGATAAAAATCCTACAAAAACACTCCAATCATACAAAAACACTCCAATAAAAGACCTTATGTATTCCGTAAAGAATCAAATCACTGGAGTAAATCAGACTTATTGACGTTTGTTCTTCGGTGAACTTCTCTAATTGTTCGTAATATGACATTTACATATGCCTAATTCTGCAGATTTAATTTTCCGCGTCAGATTTAGTGTATCGCCAAGGTGTGATCACCCACTAATGACCTGGGATGCTGCGTGGAGAGGAACCAGGGTCTCCATGGTAACCGCTGGATTACCACGCTAACATGTCGTGGTTTATGAGCCAGCCGCAATGCATAATTTAGGACGACATGGTGTAGATTGTGTTGTCGTGTTGTGTCAATAATTGTAAGCCTGTCTTATGCTCGAACATGTTGCCATAATTATGGGTAATAAGACAGGTTGCAAGTAGGATTAAGGGCCAGGTTTAAGGGCTGTTGAAGCTACAGGACCTAAACAGCTTTTTTTGTATTTTTCAGCATTCTGTCCACAGAGACATCCAGATATCACCAATCAGCTCAAACAAATTGCTTTGGAGAGCAGAGAAGGTGACAGACAATGATACAGCAGCCCTATTTCAGCTAATGAAATTCTGCCGATTATGTCGAAGCTCTGGCAGCATTATTATTTTATTTTTTTGCTGGTAAATTCAGACTATCTGCCCAAATCGATACTGCTTTGATGCAGCAGATATTTTGCTGTTGACTTATGTGTCAGTTATTTGTATTTTCCTGGTTCTATTTTGGTGCTATACACAGAAGTGGCCTCTTAAAACCCTCTCTGCCCACTGTTGGCTATTTCTGTCAGGTATAATATATTGTCCCCTCTGTAAAGCTTTTTTAAAGTTGGCAATGAAAACAAGCCAAACGTAGAGAGAAAGCAGTTCTCCGTCTCCTGTGCTTTCCATACAGTATATCATCAGGTAGCAGGTAAGAAAATGACAGTTATGGTGCTATTACTAAAACTTATACAACACATTCCCAGTATGAACATATTTGTGAAGAGTCATCTTTGCACTGTTCCATTAAAATTTTAATGAGATTTTGTTTTTTTGCATAATGGCATTGGATGGGTGGGTGTGGGGACATCTGAAATGATGTTCAAAGGCACCCAAACCAGCCAGCACTGCATGATTTTCTTCCTGAATATTTTGTCTTGTTTTCCAGTACAACCATCTAAACATCCCTAAAGATAAATTAACATAATGCAAGATAGTAAATTCTTTAAAGTTTAAGCATAAACCGTACAAAATTTAGTTTGAACAACATGTACAGGTGTGTGTGTATATATATTCAAATATATATAAATATTTATATTATGCATTTATATATATATATATATGTGTATATATATATACACACACACACGCACGCATATGTAAAATGAATTTTGCTTCTCAAGAGAATTAATCTTACTTTGCTTGCTCTGAAACACAAGACAAAAATAAAAGACGCTGCATGTTTGTAATAAACCAAACACTCAAAGTGAAGTATTTATTTTTAATCAGTCTGAGCGGAACACAAATAAACCAGCTGCCCAAGAGAAATAAGCTGAGTGGGTCAGGAACAGAAACTCAGAATAACAAGGCGGCCCCAGACACCACAGCTGACCACCGGGTCACCTTCACCTGCCGCTCAAGAGGAGCCACGGCCTGCATCCATAATGATGAAAAGTGAAGGTGACAGGAGCCAGTTATGGTCGACTCTAGTTCCATCATTTAGTAAGAATGAACTTTTTAAAGATAATTGGTTTGAGTGATGAAGGTGCTCATTGAGTTGTGTTTAACACTGCATATACTGATCATTATGGCAGCAGAAAGGCTTGTACATACAGTGTAATGTCTCTGTCTGGAACTGATGACAGTGATTGTGTTGTTCTGTACACGCCAACCTTCAGTGTCACACTGAAGGACGGCTGGATTCTGTACCAGGACAGCAGGATGTCTCAACCAATCCTGAGAGCTTTCTGCTCTGGCAATACTTTCAATTCATTTCATTCGACTTCAGTGTGAAATTTGTCACCAAATGGAAATTAAATATAATACATTTGTTTCATACACACACACACACACACACACTTACTTATCTATCTCTATCTATTCCATAGGCTTCTGTTGTTTTTTATTGTTTTTATATTGTTTTATATTATTATATAAACATATATATTAAACTATATTATTGTCCCCAAAAGGAGGGCTTGCTTCGATTTGTCAGGTTTCGCTGACTTCTGGTACAAATTTGTCCTCAATATATGGTTAAGTAAACCCACACACAAACACACACACATATTACACTACAATATGATACATTTGACTGTGTTTAGAATCAATAAAACCACACCACATCTGAACAATTACATCACTTTCAACACGTAACTGATTTGGTAGCAGTATAACAAGAAATGATTTTTACTATATGTATATAGAAAACGTTATTTGTGTATTTCTCCTTATCAAATTGTCCTGTTTGCATTATAATGTCGAGTTTGGTGAACAACTGATGGCAGATCTCACACTTTCCTCGAATAGAAAGACTTTATGTGCACATCTGCCTTAAGGAAAACACTAGCATATAGATGGACTAAAAACCACAGAACTCGAAACTAATACCTTTATAATGTAGCAGCATCAGTTGGACACAATCTCACAGTGCCTTTAATCTGAGCTTGCTTGAGTAGCTGCTATATACTACACCACTTTCCCATGAAAAACATTGACTGGAAAACTAATTCCCGAGGGGCTCGCTGGCTTGACCCTGCAGCTAAAGAATGTTCTGGAGCAGGATATGAATCCTGACAGACCGCTGTGTGTATGAGAGAACCCTCGAGTGTGTTTGTGTTCCTTTTGTTTACATGAGACTGTCCTGCTCTCAGGATACATTTGCCTTCCTGCTCGGCTTGTGAGCTCAAAAACTTCCTCTGCTCACAGGAAAAATTGTTCTGGAAGTCGCTCGAAAGTAAATTGTGAACTGCATTTCTGTATGTCATTACACCCTACTGAAAAGACCAGCAATCCCAGCTAACAATGTTGGGTTTTAAGAACGTTTCCCTAACATTTTCATTAGGTAAAAAAAACATTAACATTTTTGTACTGAAAGCTTTAGGAATGTACAAAAAATCTATTTTGTGGATTTTAGACATTGTATTAACATTATTTCTTGGTTATAGGAACATTATTCAGATTTTAAGTCTGCAACCTTTTTTAAAATATTCCATAAATGTTTCTGCATGAATGTTGGTTGATAACTTTGAGGTAACTTTTAGAGAACGTTAGCCAATGTTCTGAGATCATTCCCTGTTAGCTAGGATGTTGGTCCAGGCTGGTTAATGCTGGTTTGGTGCTGGTCTAGCTGATGGACCAAGACCACCGTCTTCAACAGACTTGAAACGGTCAACGGACAAAACGGTCGTGGACTGTAAACAGCGGTTAGTTAAGCCAAAACATACAGTGATGGCTAACAATGTTGGTGTTTTCTGCACAGTAGTAAGGTACAAAAAAAAGTGTTTTGAGTCTAATTTCAGAAACCCACGTGTTAATGTTAAAAGAACAGTGCGGTAAAAGTGCCTGTCTTAAAGTGCCTCTTCATCGGAATCACACGTGCACTCTGCAGAGTGCTTGATTGCTTTCCATAAAAGGGATGTAAAAAACACTAACTAAATTACGGTACTGTTCTGGGACCAATATGTAATGATGAAAAAGGGACTAATGTATAATTATTCACTTTTAAAGCCACCGAGCCAAAGCTATAACAAGCATCAGACTGAAAAAAGCTCCCAATTCTCCTTTGTGATATTTCAAATGTGCTCCCTGCCTTTCAAAAACGATTGTGACGTTTCTACAAAAGGAAAAATTGAGCTCCGGTCGGATCAAATAAAATGCAAGGTGTTAAATTTAGCTTTTGTTCTGCAAAGCTACTACACAACCTCAGAACAAGAGGATGGCACAAAGAAAACCAGTGATGTCAAAATACAACGTGATGCACTGTCTTTGTTGTGCACTGTCTTTCCCAAAGACCCATAGAAAAACAATTACTTTTAAAGCTCATTTTGGCCATAAAACAAGCAATTATCTACCATACTCTAAAGACTAACCAAATATATTAATGCGTTCAAAATGACACTAGAATCGGAAATGATGAAGGAAGTCTTGAAAAAAAATCTCTTTTCTGTATTAATGGGGGCTTGTTGAGAGCAATAGATTACAGAGGGCCCATCAATAATCGTAATAATAGGTTAACACATTTTCTGCATGCCGTGCTCTCCGGCACATGCCTGGAACATTAATCAGCTAAAGTGTGTGAACAGTGATTAAAGGCCTTTTACATAGCATGCCAAGAATGAGAAGGGTACATTCATTACCAGAGACAGCCAGCGAGAGCATTTGTTCAACCGACTTACAAAGCGCCGACCGGCGTCAATATCCTGTGCGAGAAAACCAGCAAACTGTCCCTCGAGGGGTAAAGAAAAGTAAATTTCACTGAAAAGCGTCTGTTTTCCCATTTGTCAGTGTAAAAGACAGATGCTGTTCTCGCTCGGCTTAAACTAGTCACTGTTTAGGCTGAGCGCTGAAGTGAAACTGGCTGGCATGTTGTCGCAAATACTAGGAAAGTAAATATAATATATAATAATTTGAGTGTGGTTTAAAATCACTGAGATCGTGAACAGAGATTGCTCGGGCCAACCAGATTTGGATTTGCGTACATATTAAGAATAAGAGAGTTCATCTAAAGTCTGACCGAGTAATTACAATGATAACACAGAGACGCCTTCTTAAATAGTGTGTGTGTGTGTGTGTGTGGGTTTACTTAACCATACATTAGAGACAAATCTGTACCCAAAAATAAGCAAAACCTGCCAAATCAGAGCAAAACCTCCTTTTGGGGATGTCCTCATTTGTAAAAATGCTATAAAAATTTTGTAAATAATTTTTTTTAAATGCAAAAGGTTTTCTGTTAGGGTTAGTTTATATTGTTTATAACTGTGTATAAAACAATATGTCCCCATTTAGACAGAAAGTGTATGTAAACAGTACATGTGTATGTACTGGTATATATTTACAAGGACACAAATATATGTATAATGACGTGGATTACAATGTAAATGGCTTGAAAAACACACTGAACTGTGTTTTCAGTGTGAGGAGTGGGGTTAGGGGACATGGATAGAAAGTTTAAACAGCTTAGTATAAAAATCATTACGCTTATAGAGTCCCTATAAACCACATGTGCAAGTGTGTGTGTGTGTGTGTGTGTGTGTGAAGAAGCTGTACTCACCTTTAACCTGGTCAGAGGAAAGGTCGCCAACTCCACGTCCTGCATAGAAATGATTTGCCAAAAGCCTTCGCTTAGATAAATATAACAGACAGGTTTAAATGCTGAGTTGACTAACTGGTTTATTAGTGGGAATGAAACATTTGTTTATACAGCTTGGCATAGGTCCAACAGAACACATCCACTGAAACAGACCGACTGGACCAAATACCACAATAATAGATAAAGAGTGTTTTGGTTATCGGTCGTGAAATATGTACCTTACATTTTCAATAACATTTTAAAATACAAATATACTTTGTCACTCAACATCTGAGAATATAGATATTAGACAAATAAATATACACATAAGGTTTAAAACACATTCATATATACGAACCGACGATTCCGCGACGACTCCATTAGAATCGCTGCCCCACACTGTTTAAATGCGCGCACACCGAAGAATTAAAAACAGAGTCTGTCTATAAAACCTTATAGTTGATCGCAAATTACAGGTCGCGTTTATAACTTTAAACATCAGAGGATCCTGGTGGGGAAACGAAAGGCCACTAACACAATCTCTGAATTACAAATATATACAATACATACAAAACAAATCTCCAAATTTACACTCCACTTTTGAAATGCCCACAGACTTGCATCTTTATCGCACACAAACACTCATGCCGACTCACTTTCACACACTCGTGGGAGTACTACAAACATTTACAGGTAAATATACAAGAAAATACAATTACATAAATACTTCTGTTGTCAAATCGCAAATTACAATTTTCAGTAAGACGGCCCTATACAAAATACCAAAAATCAGTAACTACAAAAGGAAAATGTGACATTACAAGAACTACAGAATACGGACAGCTACAGACCGAGTCATTGTGATTTCAAATACCAGCACTGTGAGACAGTGGAAACCAGTATATAGGGCCTGATAGTGCTTTGATTAAACACAGCAGATGTACAATTGTTGAAACACTAATGTTTGCCTCAAGTAAAGTATAAGATACTAATATAGTATGTATTTAAACAAGACCATTGTGAACACTCGTACGTTCGTGTAAACAGTATCAGCTGCTGTCGTCATACCGACAAACAAGACGACACACTTGACAACCACAGTCACTTTACACCTTTACGCTTTACAATACGATTTTATAATGATTATTTGGTCTGTAAACGTGAACTGTAAAAATATTTTCGACCTTGTTTCTCAGGAAACAAATTCCTTCAAGAAAAGATACATTTACTTGAGAAGCAAAATTTGCAAGATTAAAAGTTCTTTTAAGGTTCTAAAAACACGTTAAGTTTTTAGAGACTTGCTTTACTGTATGTAAAATTAAGCCGATTTTTTGCGTAAATCTAACAGCGAACATTATGAGGTGTACACACACAACAAGAAATATGTAAAAAGAACCCCCTAAATTCTCTGAAGCGTGTCTGTCTTCCACAATTTTGGTTCTCGAGTAAATTCATCTTGCTTTAAGGATGTTAAAATTTGATTTTTTTTTCACTGAAAAACTAGACAAAATGACTGATTAAAATGTTCTTTTGCAGTCAGCTATTGCCACATGCAAATACAACAAACTCTTTTAATCTCAGTGCCACTTATATTTACAACACACGTGAGAGACATGAGCAAGTCAAACCACCGATGGTTGTAAATATTTGTCTGGGGTTACTCTGTGTACTGCAGACCAGCGAGGTGTGGCGGGGAAAGTGGGCGGAGCTCCAGTGTTTTAGAACAGGGCCATTGCTGTCAGGCTCTGTTCTGGCTGAGAGGCTGAACAGAAGCAGCGGCGACAAAGTTCACGCCGGGTCGCCACACTGGCACAAAAGGTTAATGTACAGTTTGAGAGTCTGTCTGGCCACAAGCGTCCAACAGACAGCCACACAGAGAGCAGACAAATGCCTGCAATATGAAAACAAAGGGATTATTGCAGGAGTCAGCACTACCACCTGTCCGAACAGCAGGTTATTCCGCATTCTGAGGTGCGTATTGCTTAGGCTTGAGGAAAATTTGATGTTTTCTCCAAGGATATTATGGGATATCCTCTTCCTCTTGACGGGAGATGAAATGTCGTGGAATCAGGCCCCACTTTGTTAGCAAACCATTGAGGCAAAGAGAGTGAATGATGGCAAACCCAGGCAAAAAGTCTGGTCCTCACTGCAGCATATTCTGGCCAAGAACCGCCCACTTAGAGTAGACAGGAAGTGACCACCTGACTGACATGTAATGTGACCAACCAGAATTCATTATTTTTTACATTGTTTACAGGTGGGGTTATCAGAAATAATTTATATCAGAATAAAAGACCGGCGTACAAGTCATTGGCAAACAGTTTGGAGCGGAAAATGTCTATAGACTTTGTAATCAGAATTTCTGTCCATTCAAAAGTTAAAAGTACTAATTATTTCGCAGACAGAACTCTGAAACAAAGTTTAATATACATTTCTGCTTTTTGAAATTTGGTTTATCAATTTACTCACTAATTTACTAAGTGCCTCAAACCTGGCAAACCTGCCCAGTACCTTGTAAACAGAACTTGTCATTTCTGTGAGCGGTATGCATCAGATGATTAGTGCATTAACTGTTAGCGGCCCGACAGAGTCTAGAAGCTCTGGATATATATGTTTCTTACATCTCCAGAGCATCACAGTTGCTTTATAAACACAGCATTAAATTAAACTCAGAAACAACATTGCAAATTCTCTTCTGTTCCGGCTGTTCAAACAGAGAGCTCACTCATCAGGGGACAAAGTTCACGTAGCGTCAGATCCGTGCCAGATCCATGCAGAGCAGAGGTCCCTTAGCTAGAGTTTCTATCATCTCAGGTTAGATTTGTCTGATTTATGTGGTGCAATATCAGCAGAAGCCTGAAAGGATTTAAAGACGCTGTGGAGATGAAAAAGAAGAGAGGCTGTGAATTAAAGACTGCTCCACGCAGCAGTCACACTCAAACACATGCATACAAACATCCATTTCATTATGAAAATCATTTGAGCAAATTATCAACAGTTTTCCGAACAGCCTGGCAGGCTGTGGTCGGCGTCGATCTCATCAGGCAAACATTACTTGGCAATGGGGAAGAGCTGGATTTGGGGCATGTCTGGACACTCTATTTGCGGATCATTGGGCCCAGCAGTGGAGCCCCCTAACTGCACATTTGCATTCGGATTTCTGTGGCGTGAAGGGAAGTTCATGGGTGGTCCAGTCTCTGTTAATAATCACTCAGCCTTTTCTACAGTCCTGATTATGAATGATCTGACACTTGGGGGGGCATCCTGATTGAACCAAAAAGTTCAGAAGGATGTCGGGCCACTAATACTGTCTCTAATCACTTTTTCATATTTGACGGAACAAAACCACTAAATCATTCAGGCGGATCGAAAACTAATGCTGTTGGGGGTTGAGGCCTTTCCGGGGGCTGAATACAAATTTTGGGTTATGAATTCGGTGCTGCTGAGATCCAATTTAGGAATATTTTACTTTAGTCGGAGTTGTGATGCAGCGAACTGGTGGTGAGAATATTAGGTCTGTGCTCGGAGGGGTCTCTCCATTTGAAATTTAAATTTATATCAAATCCCAAATACAGACCCGCCATATTTTGCAAAATAATACAAAAGGGGAGAGTTAATTAAACCACTGTGCCACTTCAGTGCGTTATTTCCAAGCAAAATACGCTGAAATATAGCTATCCTGTATTGAAATGATGTTATTAAGCAGACACACCTTTTTCTATGCAAATGAGGGTTAATATACAGAATGCGCAGGATGTTACCAAAGTCAGCGCAATTTGCTTGTCGCATATATACTGTAGTTGTGCTAGAATTTTAAAAGAGCTGATTCAGGTGCCTAGAGCGCAGTGGAGCAATGACGTATAGTCCCAGTAAAGTATGCCAACTTGAGATAGTCTACTGCGCCCTGTCTACTGAGTCCCTTTAAGGAAGCCTCTGCACTCGGCTGCCATTTTTGCAACGCTATGAGGGAAGATATCTCTAAAATCAGCAACTAAAGTTACAATAAAAGACTATATTTCAGACCAGCTATTAAATCTGATATGAACTGTATCATAAATTCTTTTTCTTAAGCTCAGATTGCGCTATAAAAACGTGTTTTTCTCCAGCTACTGCACACGCTCAAAGGCTGTCAAGTTGTGAGGGCAACATTCTGTAGAGAGCTCTTCTGAGCGTTGCAGTTTCCCCCATTCACAGTAACAGAAGTGCTATGTCTTGTTAATTATATAGTCTTTGGCCCGGCACAACCTAGTACTCAGCATGCAAGATGGGGTGCTGTAGAACTGCAGCATGCATTTAGCAACATAAATGTGCA
>JAZGTI010010016.1:0-18142 GCA_036877585.1 Botia kubotai
GGTGCCCCCTGCGGCTTACGTCATGTTTCTCTCCCATCATGCCCTTCTGCAGGTCCTAGCGCCACCAACCTTATCATAGGCTCCATCGCAGGGGCCATCCTGATGGCAGCCATAGTGCTGGGGGGTACGGGATGGGGATTTAAGTAAGAGCTACACCGCATGCTTCCTACTGCCTGCCAGCCTGGAACAGGCTAACTCACACAAACACACACACACACACACTTTTGAATAAATACAACACATATCACTGCACACACACATACATTCAAGAGCCTGGGCTTCTGCTACAGACAACAGATACCTAAATAGTTGTGCACTGATTGTTTAAGATTGTACATGTTTTTATACAAAGTTTAATGAGTCTGTTTTGTTGCTAGACTGACTGTTCATAATCAATTGATTGATTAAATCTCTGAACCATCTGAGCCCAGCCTTAGTACACATGTCGAAAAAGTAGCAGTTGGTTCGACGCTGTTGACTATTGCAGAACCTCTTGCAGATCGGCCCAAAGCTTGACATGCATGCGAGCAAAATGGTAAAACAGATACTGAGCAAGACAGTTATGAATTTACAACAATATTAAAGGGAGGGTTGTGTAGCTTTTTTGCTAACTCATTTTACATGTTAACAGTGCAAAATATCAGTATGCAATGATCAGTTTAATGTAGCAAAGTGGGAATTGTTAAAGATTGTTTAGAGACAGTATACTTCTTTAAAAGTAAAGGCAGCTCATATTTTACAAAATGTCACGTTTGTAAAAGGGACATCAAATAGTCTGAGTGTAATTATACAAGTGCCTATGGTCTCAAAATATCTTGAATGTAGATTAGCATCTTTGAAACTATTTTTGTAAGATATAAATGAAAGTGGACTTGTAACCCATTATTATTGTTTACAATGGCATGTTTGCCAGCATAGACCCACATTCACCCATTTAAGCTACTATGAGGGAGTTTTGGAGAGCTAGCCTTGAGACCTGGTGACCATTCATACTCTCAGAAGACTTAGCTCACCACAGCATGCTTGTTTGCACATAGCATCTTGACTGAGCCCATTAAGAGTTTGCATGTGAACTGGCACCAAGCCAGAGCTAAACAGGAGTGCTCTCAGAGCATCGCACAAAGGCTGGGCTCACCTCATGTGAAGGGAGGGGCTTTGTTTGAGAAGGGGAGTTTTGTTGGGGCGGGTTGTTGGGTTGGGGAGGGATGACAACTTTTTTTCCCCGCTCTCCTCGCCGTGATCTCTCTCTCAATCCCCCCTCCGTTGTCTAAAAGGGTGAGAGTTTGAGCGGAGAGGGGTGGAGGTTGTGTCGTAGGCAGCCTTTGTGCCATGGCTGGCTGCCACACCCTCTTATCTCCCGGAAGGCCGTGGGCCCCCCCGAAAACCTAGAACAGAGCAAGAGCCCTCACCCCCCACCCGGACTCGCCCGGCACCACTGCCTTTACTGCCTGCTTCACAGAGACCTGGTACAGATACACGCGCTGCACTGCACCTGCATGCTACCCCAAACACCCCCCTACACAGCGATAGTGGCGTCTCCCACCTAACCTCTCTGTGGACAGGTGCATGTTAAACTGCTGGGATGCCCCACATCAAGCCACACTACGGGGAGGTTGTGTCAGACCCCTGTCATTGTCGGTGTTGTTGCAGTTCTTGTTGCCTTTATTGTTGTTCCTGGTGGTATCGATGTCGTTCATGTTGTGGGTGTGACGTCCTTTTTGACCCTTGATGTTGTGCACTCTATCTTGCTGTTTTCTGTCTGTGTCAGTGTTTTCTCACAGGAAGTAATGTTATCTTCACATCCCTTGTTGTCTTTCTAACACTTACTCATCCAGTGAGTGGTGAGGCACTGTGTGTCTTTTCTTGTCACTGTGAGGGACGGCCGCTTTTACCCACGGCAACCCGACACCGTTCCAACGGCTCGTCCGCACACGAGATGTAAAGCAAACTGATACGGATAGCTATCGAGAAATCTTTTGAAATGATTAAGAGGGCAATAAAACAACTGTAGTAACGAGTATGTCTCAGTGGGGTTGCTGGGGGTCAAGGTGGTTTATAGCCTAAATGGGCAGAAAAGTTGCATGTTGATGTTTCCGGCATTACCCGTACTAACCCCCCTCTTCTGTTCTCTCCCATTTGTTCATATCGTCAAGAAATGTCAAGAAAAGACGATATGACCCTAACGCCAGTGCCATCTAAAGACTTAAAGAACTGCATCCTTGCCTTGTGTGCCCCTTGGTTCTGTCAGAACCCGCTGGACTGTATCTCCTCCTGCTAACTCCGCTGTTGATGGAGTTAGCCTTACTTGAATAAAGTAAGGAAAGAAAACAAGAGAAGACGAACGTTAAAAACATTTTTATCCAAAGTCGTGTAGAACTGCATCTCTGTCCTTGTTCCTTTGCCCTCTCACCATGAGCATCCACACCGAGCCTTTAGCAACCCTGCTGAATGAATGAGTGAATGGATGGTACCCACTCATCGAAGGCATGACTTCCTGTTTATATGTCACAACTTCTGGTTCCGATCTCAGCATGAGTGGCTTCAGCTGTGGACCTCACATGGCAGAGGAGGGACACCACTGCAAAAACATTGCTAAATAATACACAGAAACAAAGAAGGTTTTGAAGAGAAAACAGGTTCAGAATAGCCGCATAAGTCACAGTTCCAGTAGGTGGGTAAGCACATCTGTGCATCTTTTGAGGGGCTGAATGGGTTTGACCAAATATAAGAGGGACCATATATCTTCCTCAGACAAACATTTCAAGGCATACATTTACATTTTATTTGCTTTGTTATTTCAGCATGTTATATTGCATTTTTGTAGTATTAATGAAAATGAAATAAAACAGGATCCAGTTGGCTAGTTTGGCAGCCTATAAAGCTGCATGTTGAAATTACCTTTGAACTTTAAGATACACAGTCTTATATATGCCTGATGTCAATTCCCCATTAAGAAACTATTATTATACCGGCTGGGCCCTGTAGGACGGCCCTGACCTGAATCCCATTACCGGCGTCTCAGAAAGCTGCATGATGTAATTGCACTGGGGGCGGAGCCCACACAGCCTGCCGCACTTTTTAAGGTACCTGCATGTCAAAGGATAAACAGTTAACATTTACTTACTATGCAAAGGGGAAACATTGCACAAACTCTACGGTTTGGTAAAGAATTCTCTAATTAGGCTAACAATTCAATTGATCTCAAGCTAACAGATTAGTCTTATGGCGGTCTTTTATATGCTCGGCCATCTCAGTTTGACATTATACTAAGCTTCTTAAAACGAATGTTTCTAGGAAAATCTCAGCTTCTAAAAATTAATATGTCATTTGTCATCACTGTGGGACAGCATAATCCAGGCACTTGTAATATTAATTGATACTATTAATAGAATGGCGCTATTGAAGTAGACAGAGTTCTAATTTTGGGCTAAAAGAAGAGCAGAAGAAAGAGCGACTGACACTATACGGTTTTTGAACTCATCTTTTTAACCCTGTTCACTTTTACAACCCTCTCATGTTCCCATGGAAACATTGCCAAAATAAAAAAACAATAAAGAACTTGACAAAAACTTTACACGTTGAGATCTTTTTTTTCTTAATACATTTTGAAGAATCCCTGACAAATGTTGACACCAAGTATAGTCAGTTCAGTTCACCCACAAATGTACATTCTGTCAACATATAATCACACTCATTCTTCCATATGTGGGACTTCTGGGAAATGTAGTAAATAGGCATAATGTTAGCCAGTCACCATTTAGCTTCATTGTATAGGAAAGAGCAAAATCAACATGTCATATTTCCTTCCCATGTGTCATGCAGGTTTGGAATGACTTGAGTGTTAAGTAAATGACAGATTTATTATTAATAGGTCAACTTTAATTATTTACTAGATTTCATGTTTTCTTTTTCATCAGATTTGTAATGACACTTAAAGTAAAAGTGGCTCTGTATTAATATTTGATGAAAGCCATGAAACAAAAAAGTTAAACAAATGTTCATGTATTGTACAACAGACTTTCTGCAGTAACCATATGAGGATGTTATTATAAAGTATAATGTATTAAAATTGGGGTGCACCAAAGTAAGGCCAGAACAATAGTCGTGGTTGAGACAGGCCTGAGATCAGTACATGCAGCAAGCAATCATAAACGGATAATCTAAAGTTCAAACACAATCAATCAGTACAACAAAGAAAACCTCCCAGTAATGTCCACCATAGCAAACAAGAGCAGAGTGACCATAGTCTTTAAACAGTAACAAAGATCAGGTGTGGCAGTAATCAGTGCATGCACAGATCTATGAGGAATGCAGTTCTATAATAAGAGTGAAATATTCAGGCGAATGAGCCCTCTGCTGGTCAGTGAAAGGAATCGGCAGGACGATCTGGATGTTATTGTGGAATTCAGTGATGAGTGAGGGGTCCAAGATGTCCTCAGCATTACCCAGAAACGACCCTCTGGGTCATACCCCTCCCAATCATCCAGATATTGGAGTATACACTCCTGACGTCTGGAGTTCTCTTGAGTGTCTGAACACTGTTTCTCTGTCACTATCTGACACTTTAATAAGCTGTCTTGATACAGACAAACTGGTTCTTCTCCTAAAGATTCTACATAACACTATATACCTCTGAAAAGTCACTATCCACAGTTTGCGGTCTTTGCTGTTTGAGCTTTCTTGTGGTCTGTTAAATTATTCCTCTGCACCATTTCTTTGAAATGGTTTACCTGCTTTTAAACCGTTACATCAGGGGTGTCAAACTCAGCACCTTGAGGGCCAGTCTCCTGCAGGGTTTGGCTCTAACCAGCTCACACACCTGCTTGGAAATCCTGAAGACCTTAATTAGCTGGATCAGGTGTGTTTAATTAAGGTCGAAGCTAAACTCTACAGGAGACTGGCCCTCCAGGAGTTGAGTTTAACACCCCTGCTTTACAATGTAATGTATCTGAAATCATTTGACCTTGTAATTTTTCCCCTGCTCCTGTACAAATATATTTTCTCTTGTAGATTATATATTTATTTATTTATTAGACCTTGTGAACATTATATATAACAACAACAACAAAAAACAATCTATTACATATATAATAGGAACTGAATAAAAGGCGAAATATAAAAGTACAGAAGTCTTGCGCTATATACAGAACAATATTGTTTTACAGTTGGTTGTATGTCTTGATTGCACAAAATCATGCTATTATTAAAATGAACCTCTAGTCAAATAAGCTGACAAGACAAGTGACCAGAATAACAAATGCCTGTTTGGTGCCTCTTTACTCCAACATTGGTTTGCTTTCATCAGTTTTGTTTTTTCTTGTACACTCATTTGCCAAGCTGAACAGCCAATCAGAGTTCACCAATGAGCTCCGCCTCTGTCTAAAGCCATTTGTGTGGAACACACTGACAAAACTAATGCTAACTGACACTCAAAAACCCACCTGACATTGCCTAATGGTAAGACATTAATCCACACACAAGGTGTGAGTGACTATTTCTGTTCAAGATGTGACTATTTCTGTTCATTCTCTGTAATGTGTATGTTTGTATTTTAAAGGTGATGAGTGTCAGTTTTTATGTAAAAAAAAAATTACATCATAGACAATTATATGCCATTGTAATTTAATTTCCCTGAATATTGTAAACAGATATGACAAAAATAACAAAATGTTCCTATTTCTATACAAAACAACTCCTTAAGACACAGTTAAAACAGCTTCACTCCTGCCAAATGGCTCAATATATTGAATTACTTATTTCCAGTATATAAAGGGACCATTATTCAAACTAAACTACAAGCTTGTTGTGAGAATTTCATATTTTGGAATTTTGGATATCAGAAACCAAAATGAGTTAACATACATATTTAATTAACATATTATACTTATATGTCTGTTAACAAATAATTAACAGACTTTGGCAGTCAAAATGAATCCATATCACCTAAATGCTGAGACCCTCCCTCAAGCAGAACCAAAAACTTTAAGCAGAACCCAAAACCTTAAGCAGAACCAAAAACCTTGTCCAACATAAAAACAGTCAGAGCAACATCCAGTCACAAGCTTCAGTTCATGGGAAGAACAAGTTTCTTTGTGAGGGTATAACGAGGTTCGGGCATCTGCTTGAAGCCGTTCAAAGTCTTGGTACTCACTTCACAGTTCACCTTTGTCAGAATGGACAGAATATCCTCTTGTCTGTCACAAAAGCAGATGTTAATCATCAGTATACACTAGCATTTTCTGGGTTGGGCCATCAAATTTATAAAATGATATTAAATAAAAACAGACTTTGTGTTTATTAGGACTGTCGCAATATTAAGATTTTCACAACGTCGTAGCATTTTTTATTACCTAAATGATTGATGCTATCAGTCAAATTCATCTTTAATTTTGCTTATTTAGTATTTTCTCTTTGTTAGCCACTGAATCACATTCAAAACACACAGAGCGAGAGTTTATAACCATTGTGCCTCTAAAGGCAAAATATTGAACAGGTTCACTACTGCCACCTACCTCTGTTGGAGTGTCAACCAGATACTAGCACTAAATTATTGATGATATTATGTCATATCATATCATTACCACAATATTAATAATCACGGTTATTGACATAACAGTTATTGTCAATACTGGTATATTGTGACACCCCTAGTCTCTACACTACAAAAGATTTATTCAAGACACCCCATTTTACACTCACCTGGGACAGAGATTTATCAGCTGTTTACAAAGCTCCTGTATGTAGACGGACCCTTCCGTGGTTTTACGGAATGACACGTAATGCTCCACTGTTGCCATTCCAATCAGGAAATCAGCTTCTATAGGTATAGTGCGTATCATCGCCATAGCATCTGCTTCATATGTTCCTGCTTTTGTACTGTCATCCTGTCCATCCGCCACCCACCCTACCTGACCCACTTTACCCTGACAGGCCTGAATGAAGAAAAGCTTGGGCTTTCCAGCCAGTGTGTGGCAGTTAGCAAACGGCTGTGTGATATCACGGATTTTAACTGGTAGACCGTCAGTGCCCAACACAGTGGCGTTTTCACCATGGGAGAGAACACAGCAGGCGAACACATCCATTTGACAGTGATCCCTCTTTGCAAACTCCTTCACCACATCAAGAACGTCTGAGGCTGTCAAATCGTCTCGCACCTCAACCTCAAAATACATTTTCTTAAACACTCTCGTAAGTTCATCTAAAACAAATAGAGATTTTATGAGAAACACACTTCTCATCAGTACAGTTTCAGACATGTGAGAAATACCTTTGTCCTTATGTGTGCCGTCCCGGTCGGACAAACTTTGGCACTTTTCAAAGTTGTAGTTGTTGATGATTAGACAGTATCCTACAGGCCGATGGTTAACGGTATAATAATCCTTCCGGTACATGAATGAAAAGAAAATTACAGTTAAATTCTGTCCTGATCAGTTACCGGGCAGTTACTTTGCATTTAATTGAAAATATGAAATACATATGAAAATACATAACAAATTTATACTTTAATTTAAATGGAATCTGTCTTAACCTCTTTGTTTACATCTTTGTTTGACTTCTGTGAATCAGTAGCAATCATAGAAGCGTCTCCCTCTTAAAGCACAAAAAGGGAGATACATGCAGGAGCATATGATGTCAGCACTGTTTTTAGGAGAAACTGAGAAAGTGCTATTAACAAGCAATGCTTTAAAGAATGATAGCATAACTTACGTTCAACTGTCTCCATAAGCTGTATTCAGATAATAAGGGGGATTAAAAGGGGGATTTTCAATAAGGGGTATTGAAAATAACAGGTATTGTAAATTCAGAACCTGACATTTTTGTTATGAAAAATTGTTTACAGTTTAAAACATTTTTTAATGGTATACACAAAATGTCTAACAAAAGCAACGACACAGCAGATACAGACCATCACACATACTAATGGTTATATTTGTGATGCTTACGTCATCAGTACAGGGGACTATGGAGCGCATATGATTAGAGACTTCCTGTGAAGGAGTACGGTCGCCAGCTGGACAAAAACATGTAAAGCACATGCTTTGAAAACCTCATTAAACATTGTATTATTTATATCCTAATGCAAAACAGAAAGAGATTTTTATGTTTGACCTTGTTGCTGGTATCTGTGCCTATTCTTAAATTCCTCTATCCTGTAGGCCAGCTGTCGGTCACATTTATTCAGAATATTATGCAGTTCATCCAGGTTGTCTTCTCCCAGCTTCTGTAGCTTTTCCATCTCAATAATAATGTCCAAGAATGACTGTATAGGACACAAGTCGTTTCAATGTATTTAATGTATTTTTAATCTGTGTTTTTAAACTTATTTTTATAGGCTAACATAAATCACGATTCAAAACTATGTTAAAATTACTTGTAAATCCAAGCTGATTAAACTTGATTAAACCTTTTTTTATAGTGTATTGGTGCCCAAATTTAAGTCTGAGGCACTACAGAGCCACTAGCTTAAAATATGTTTCTTTGTGATCTCTTTTTATAATCACTAATCACATCATCAGCATTACAGTTAAATCCGGGATGTATGTAACTTACAGAAGACGGGCCTAATTTTGCTTTTGGAAGATCTGCAAGAAACTTCACCACTCTGAGGTTTTCTTCAGTCATGTCATCAAATAAACTATAAAGCATCTTTCTGCAATGAGTAGAAAAACAATAATGTAAGATCGAAGATTTACAGTTAAAACAGCAATTTAGGCAACATATTAAAACATTTAATATATTTAGAACGTGATATTTCATTAATATGATCCTGGTACCTTAAATATTCAAACATCTTAGACATCTACAATTCACATAGTTATGAACCTCCTTCATACCTGTATGGTGACACACCCGTCGCGACGTCACGTTTTAGCAGATCTCTCTCCACCTCATTTTTGGACCGTCCCAGGATGACAAGCAAGTCAAAGCGTTTAATGGTGACCAGAAGCTCAGCGATGAGCAGGTCATCGTCCAGCAGCCCCTGCTCCTCCAGTCGTGCGAATAGATCTTTAGCGTCACTGACTGACTCCAAACGCTTCTTCTGAATTAAATCCGAGCAGAGAAACTTCAGCTGAGCCACTTCATTACTCGTCAGCTCCTCATCAATAGCCAGAAGTCTCTGGAGATCCATGCTGAAAATGTGTCTTCATGTATGCATTCATAAACACAAATCAAACAGTAAAAAGCGACGTGAAAGAAAACAAATAAAACTTGTTCCTCTAATATTCTTCTTTAAAAGACATAAATGACATTTAATATTAATATGTTGGTTTTGCTTCTGTAAAAAAATTTTAAAAAATGATTCCCACATCAAGATAAGACGATAGGTTAACTTCCGATATAGTTAATCTATATGTTAACCTATCGCCACCGATTCCGAGATAGGTCAACATGTGCAGTTGTATTAGCTATTACAACGGCATATGTAACAGGTATACATGAATATACATGAAATATAAACTAAGTTTACAACAGTTTAAGGATAGTCCCACTACTGTAACTGCATGAAATTTCTAGTCGACGTCCCAAATACAGTCGAGTGCGATAAAGTCCGACTAATATTTAAAATAAACAAACTTTAACTATCAACTAAAATACTACAACTTCTCTTACCTGTGTACCTATACAGCATTCAGCTGTAACACACCAAAAATATGGAAAACTAACTTAAATATGCGCAAATAAATCAGGTGAGTATGATCGACTTTTGCTGCCCTTTACTTTCAGTTTCAAATTTAGCGTTCCGAGGTGAACCAGGAATGACAAGAGATAGGTGCACAAGTTGTTCGTCAGAATGTTGAAGATATCTATTGTACAGGTAATACTTTTAGCCTGAAAACAATTAATACATGAAAATGGATGGATAGAACTGACTTAGACAAAATGCCTTTCCAAGTTGAAGTTGTTGAGGTCAGTTAAAAAGATCTAGAATCATTTATTTGCTGATGCCACTTATGTTGTTTTGCTCCTCCATGTCTTGGAACGTGAAGATAAAACCGAAATGACAAAGCAATAGGCTATATATTTCTATAATATCGCGCTCTGAGACAGAAAATTGTGTACTAGCAGCAACTTCATTAAGATTTCGAACTATTTTATTTAGTGACTAATTTAAACGTTTTGTTCACGCCGTAAACTTAACATCTTTGGTTTGCATGGCAACGACATTACCGACACAACAAGTACCGTACACCTTCTTATAGATGCAGTATGCGCATCATACGTCTAGCACGCGACATATATTGAACACAGACACGATTAATGATTTATGGGTTTATTCCCTCAAAACCTTCATAAATATCAGTGCTTGTGGTACCATACGTATTCAAAATATGAATTGATCGTTTTAAAATGTGGGATTCACTGCACATTTCCTACACACAGGGTCAAAGGTCAGGTAATAATATTGCTTTCACACAGGGTCAAAGGTCAAGTAATAATATTACTTTACTAAAGAAATGTAAAACCCCAGACTAAGCCATTTAAAGTCTGTCAAATACTTCAAGATCAAAAACAGTTATTGTATAGAAAATAATGCCCAAGTCTGGCTTGCTGCGCACTTTGTGCACAAAATGCTTGTATTTACTTATTATGAAATCAATTAAATTCACATTAGTTTTTTATTTAAAGTGATCCAATGCAGTCATATGTAGGGAGCACTGCACGTTTAGCTTGGAATGATCTCAGTGGTTGCTTTCTCCAAATCTCAGTAGGTCTTATCGCCTCTTATAAATGTCCTTTCGCCTGCGCAGCTCCTCTAAAACACGGGCGCGGTATGAAGTCCAGTCCTCATCTTGCTTCTGCTGCAGTCCCAGAGCCCGCTGGAGATCCTGGGCATGGCTTCGCAGGAAGGGATTGTACTGTTTCTCCTCTGCCAGAGTGGATGGACACTGGAAAAACAGAAGCGTTTATAGTGTCCCAGTCTGAGTCATGTTTAAACAGACTCAGTGGATGGACTGAAAACACAACACTACTAGACAAAAGGTTTTTTTTACATATTTTTATACAATATCAGAACTACCTTAAATCAAGCTTGGCTGGTAGGAATGTGCCAACAGAAGCACTTGTTTGTGATCTTTCATAATATTACTAAATGTTGAGAAATATCGTGGTTTCTGATTCAGGATTTCTTGATATTAGATGATTAGGCGTGGACTGCTTACCGTGCATAATTTCTGACCCCTCTGTTGAAGCACCCACTGTAATTTCTGCTCCCTCACAACATTATAGGGCTCCACCTCAGCAGCGAACAGCAAATTATCTTCTGCATACTCATGTCCTTAATTAAAAAAATGAGTTTACTGACAATGTAAACATAAACACAAAGCCTTTCTTTAGAATTCATCACCAAATACTATTTTATTGAAGTGTAATCCAAAATGTTGTGTTAAACGGCTTCGCTTAACCCTGGCTAATGTTGAAATACTGGAATGAAATACTGGGTTAAAAACACTTCTAACCCTGGGTTACAAGTTGTGCCAAGCCTAAATTTTGATGCCAGAGTATATAGTGTGAAACTATGGAGTGTTTCCCCAGTGACTTATTAATTAAGCAATTAAGCAATATTTGCTTGACTAAATATTAACATATTTATTTGTTCTTGCCCAGGAAAACCTTATTAATTTAATATATATGCAAATCAGAATGTTACCCTTAACAGGTTCACAAATATACAGTGTAAATATTTATACATCTCAAAATCTGACTATCCAGGGATAAATGCTAACCCGGGGTAAAAAGTATGAACTGTATGAAAAATGGAACACGATAACCCAAGATTACAATGACCCTGAGATAACAAATTTAAGTGTGACAAGCCCATGAAAGTTATGAAAGGGGTATTTAGGACTGTTTCCTTACCAGGCCATAGCAGAGTATTATCATTTAGCGATCCCACTGTGTCCAGAGATGACAACATTGTTGAGGCATTACCCTCAAACATTCTCCCTACAAGGCACAGAAATGAGTCAGAGAACTAGCCGGATTAAAGAACGTTAAATTCTTGTTCTACACTGTGCTGTCCATCAAAACATGATAAATAGTTGCTCAAGTTATTGCAATGTACACAAAATATTAAACAAGTATAGCAGGTTACAATAATAATACAGAATAATCTAAGACCAAATATTATAAAATTAACAAGATACCACAGTTCTATGGGGGGGACTGCTCAGAGGAGCTGTCTACACAATGTTTTTGCACACGTGCAGTACCTGAAGCGATCTTCAAAACTTGTTTTAATAGCAAAATCTGATCTTAAGAAGAATTTATGACACAGGTCATGTGGGATTTAAGAGTTGATCTGAAATATGTTTTATTGTGACCTTAGTCAGAGATTTCCTTAAAGGTGCTTTGGTATACATCTGTATACATCTGCACTATTTTACCAAGCTAGGCGCAGTGAGATAACACAGATTTAGGCCAGTTACAAATAATGCAGTTACACTCACCACATCCAGAGAGGAACACCAGGTCCCCTGAAAATAAGCTGCTGGGGCCACCGATTGCTCGGCCATCAAGAAGGTAGATCATGTGACCCACTGTGTGCCCAGGAGTATAGAAGGCCCTGAACTGAAACCGAGCTCCAAAATCTATTGTGTCCTTGTCTGAGAGGGGGCTAAAAAATGCAGAAAAAACAAAAACAGCTAACTAGACTTATCTGTAATGTCTCAAGCAACTGCCTTATACACGGTTTCTAATAAAGACAGTTTATATTTTGGATACATTTATAAATAAAAAGTGACAAATAATGAAACATTACAAGGTGTTTCAAAGGCACTTACTGTGTGAGTCCAGGAATGTTGTCCATAGCATTCCCATATACTCGGCAGGAACTGTAGCGTCTCTTTAGAGCCCTGTTGCCTCCACTGTGGTCCCTGATTAGGGAAAAAAGCATATATAAGTACATTTTAATTGAATTACCTTGTTTATCTATATAATCTTGGTTAATATTCAGTTAAAAGTAGCCAGATGCTAAGAAACAGCAGCATCAATATTCTTTAAGAGTTTCCCTTTAAAAGTTCCACAGAGAAAGTCATACAGGATCAGAATGACAAAGTGCACGATTAAATGATGACAAAATGTTAGTTTTTGGGTGAACTTTCCCTTTGAAAAGGTTAAACCTAGAATTCTAACACATACAAAGGATTCGTTTGACTCATCTGAATGAAAAATGGCTGATTCAGATGTTAACTAATATATTTTTTTACCAGAAATATCTACTAAATAAATATATCAATGAACATTGTTATGATGTGGCCAGAAATAAACATTCTGCCAGTCCAGTCTGCCAGTGTCTTGGCACCCAAAACTAAAAATGACACAATCTGTTTCTTACCAGTGTTTGTGTGTGCAGAGAACAGCTTGTAATGTCACCCCTTCTTCCTCTAGGCATGCCTGTGGTGATGTGGATGTAAGGCCACACAAAGAAATTAGAAAAAATAAAGACCACTAGAATCCAACAAACTATTTTTAAAACGACTGCAAAGTTGCTTTGAATCCAACCTGAACAGGCTGGGGGTCGGCGGGGTCCACCACTACCGCCAGACTCGATGCAGTATCAATGACCACATAACTGTAGTTGTCTGACAGGATGGGAACTGGTATTATCTTGATGCCTGTTAAAAGTGAGATAAAACAACATTAAGGACTGGTATATGGGTGGAATGTGTGATGTAATATATTGTTCTGCTCACCGTTTATTATCGTGGGTTGAGTTCGGGAGTGGCCGGAGGGGTAACGCTCTCTTGCTTTTCTTATCTGCCTCTTGTGAAAGATATACCCCAATTTGGTCCGGGTATAAAGAGAGTACCTGCATGCATTTTAAAGATGACGTTTGGATGTTATTTGCGTTTACTCTTAATTTACACTAACCACAGCTTTGCTATGGTAATATTAACTAACAACACTGGCACTTCGGCAGATTTTTGTTAAACAAGTACACTAATATCAAAGTTACACTGATCTAAGCTTAGTAAAGAGGATTTTACTGTTCATGTCTTACTACAAATATCACAGTTAAACTATGGTTGCTATGCAGAGACCTGTGGTGTATGTTTATTAAAGACGCGTATCGCTCACTACTAAAATAACAAAACCTACAAATCAATGTCAGGCACTGCGAAACAAGGGAACACAAAAACATCTATTCCGTTTACATATGAAATCATTTCCATTTCGATCCTAATGCAAAAACGGTTCATGCGAACAGCATAGAGATGCAGATCAGAAAAACAGCATGTAAACTAAACAATAAATAAATAAACAAAATAAAGGCCCGTGACGATTAAGTCACTTACGCTATCCAGAACAGTGGTTTCTCTGTGCGCGCCATCAGTTTAGCGATTAGAGTATTTTTCCATAAAGTTTTTCGTGTACATTTAATAACACGACAGACATACACCCCTCCACATACTGAAGCAATACAAAGAAAATACACCGTCCAGTCCGGAAGCGCCATTACAGTGGGCGTGCCGATGATGACGTAACTAAAAGGATAACCTCGATTGGCTAGAGGAATTCTACGCCGTAAAGATACGTACTTTATTTTTATTTTATTTTTGCATGATTTGTGGCACGTGATAGAAGGAAATTTAATCAGCAATTCCATTATAATGTCAAACAAAAAATACCTTTTTCAAAGGATTTGTAAAAGCATATTGGTTATAAGTATATAAGTTAGAATGTTCTGCTGTTCATTTAATATGTACTGTTATTTTTGCTAGTGTTTGCTTTGACAGTTTCGGAAGAACTACCTTTATAGGAGGGTCATTTGAAAGACCCGTAAATGGAAGAAAATAAAAGTGACCAAACAGCACAACCCCTGCTTGTTTTAGGAACACAAATTTGGGAGTGTCCAGTTCACCATGCTTGACGGAATTGTTACATTGGGGTTTTTGTGTGTATGTGTGTTTGTGAGGCGGTAGCCTACACAAAGACAGCAAACAGGCAGGCATACGTCTCCTCATTGTATTTTATATTGGTGATTTCGTTGGTGATTTCATGTTAAACAAACGCAAAAATGTTCTAACGATTAAGGCTCTTTTGACTCCACCTGCTGATTTCATTAACGTGGACAAGTATCTCGACTAACCTAAACGTCATCAACTGGCTTCCACTAGTTGGATTGGCACTAAAGGTGAACCAGCGTAAACCACCGTGTTTTTATTTAAACAAACTTAATCTGAAGGATTTCTTCTCTGACCTTTCTTTCGCCAATTCGACATCGTGCTTTAACGTTTATTGGATTTAAGACATTGCAAGGTAAGAACATTAATGTTATATTATTTAATTTTATATTAATGTACTACACGACAGGCGTGTGAAGACTTCCTCACCCTTACAAAACAGATCATGGTAATCGCGTTTATCTAAACACGTTAGTTACTACTTTTATTTTTACAAAAGTAAACGTGTGGTAACTTGTTTTAGTCACAATTGTTATTAAAACTGTTTTAGCGGACATTACGGTTACCATGGTCATTTTTTAAAGAGGATGGATGGTAAAAGTCAATAGATGCTATGTCATTATATTCAGTATGAACTATAATTCAAGTAATAACCACGTTGTAATGTAGAAATATGACTGTAAGAATGTTTAAAATTTAAAATGCCATCCTGTCCACCAGATATAAATCTGTGCCCGTGTTTCAAAACCTAGTAAGCTAGTGGGCATTATAGACATTTAGTGTCTCTGCGACCAAATATTGTCAAAATGTTTAGATAGGCAACTCTAAAGTTTTTTAAACAACCCGTTTCAGCATAATAATGCGTTAATAATATTTTCTATTTAAGTGCAGATATAATATTAAACATGGGCTCTTCGCTGTGCCTGATCAAACTTACCAGAAAAAAAACATAGCAAAAGTTTCAGCCTGAGTTCTGAAGTAGTGCTTGGTTGAACATGGTTGATTACATAACACTGTGGGAACGTTTCTTATGCGTCAGGGTGGACCAGTAAGGAAAGTGGGAGAAGTTGTTTTAAGGTTGCTTAGCGCAGAACACAGTGATGTAACGGTGTGTTGTAGGCTTGTATGACTCGTGTTGGCAGTCTTAAACTGATGTGAGAATGCGGAAGTTATTTTCCATTCTGGCTGCATTACACAGCTGATTCTCAGCACATGGTTTTGTTAGTGTATAAACAGAGGATTGACTGCTAGAGAGTCAGTCATAGCACTAACATCTTTCTGCATTGCTCTGCAAGTACAAAGTGACAATATAAACCTGACTTTGTGCTGTTGTTACATGTTTGTCACTTGTCCTGCAATATTTATAGTTCATACAATAATAGTCTATGGCTCTTTAAGTTGGTGAATATGAATTTGTCATCACCCTTCGCGAGCGTTAATTAGAAACACGTGCTTCCAAAACACTAGCATATGTCAGGCCCCATTTACCCAGGTTCGATTCTCCTAGTGGTTATGAGTCATAACTATGGTGACCTCACAATGTGACTCTGTGTGAATTGCTTGACAACAAGAAGTACTAATTCCTCACTACAAATCATGTATTTAAAGGGGTAACTCATGAAATAATATAACCTCAAATTCCAAAATCTCATTCCCTCAGTATGGAATACTTGGTTGCCGAGGGAATACAAGGTGTGTTTACATTACTCACCAACATATTTCATGGGCTTCATCTGCGTGACTGTTAGATATTTTATTTATTGTGCGCTCTCTGATTTGCAGACAGCCTCTGTCTCTTTACAGCAATTTATTATTGTATAAACAGAGGCTTATATTCATTGATACATCCTTGGGAACTGGTACAAAGCAGTTTATTTAAAGAAACAGGCAGTTGTTCTCCATCAGTTATCAGAACAAAGTGTACAGACATACAGTGGGTATATAAAGGCTAGGTTAAGTAAACAGGAGCTTAGGAGTTAAGTCTCTTAGGCCCTAGTATTTTGTTGTATTCACAAGAGCCAAAATAATATTTCAACGTGACGGTTTCCAGGAAGATTGTATAAAGTGTGCTGAGTGCTTTTTGTTGTGCTTACTAAGTTCAAGAGCAGTTAACACAGTGGTGAGAGGGAGACAGATTGTGTACAAAATGTTAGTTCACTAATAACACCCCAGTTTAACAATCTATCATCTAGATTTAAATGTTTTTTTATTAAAGGCATGGGCATGTTTATTTTAAATATTGGGCTCAATTGTGCAAAACTGTATTTTTCAAGCTGGTTCAGCTAAGGCACATTCAGGTTGCCATGTGATTGTAAGGCAGGAACTAAATCTTCCACATATTCGTCCCATTCATGTTCTGTCTCATAACATCAAAAGTCTCTGTAACAAGTTGTATTTTTTCATTCACTTAATTGTAGGGATTGAAATAGTCAAACGTTTAAAAAAACAGGAAGTGTGGACAGGAAGTAGAATGCTGAATTTATCTGTCTACTTACCACTTGTTTACATCCTGCACTCACATAACACATATCTATTATTACTACAGAAGTTGTGATAGGAAAATTCGTTGGACATGAATCAGGAAGAGAAAGTTTAGTGATCTCTCAGAAATATTCTCCAAACTGCACTAGTGCCCACAAAATGAGTTGGAGAATTTGACCGGAGAATTTGCTATTTTTGGTAATGGCATCTTGCAGATCATCCAAACAAATTTTAAACACTAGTAGCATTTAATAATTAAATAACAATAACAATAAATAACAAACAGAGATGGCGAAAAAGAGGCAAAAGTTACAGATTGGAGGCATTTATACACTTTACTAGCGCAAATAATCATGATGGGTTTCTGTTCTCTGCCAGGATTTATTAAAGCAGCATGTCCAGGTCTGATTTTCCTCCGGGTTATGATGATTCCCGGATGCTCTCAAACCCTGATCCTGGGAGAGGTTACCCCCCTTCTGCCCCTCCATATGGCTTTAGTTCATATGGGGGACCACCGCCTTACCCACAGCCCAACAATGGGTACCAAGGACAGCCTGGGGGATACCCACCGCCAGTTATACCACCCATGCCTATTCCTGTCATTCCCACTGGTTCAGGTAAGATTAACTACTGCTACTACTGGTGAATACAAACTGGAATTTTATTGAGCAGGTTTACTGTGTAACTAGTAAACCAGCCATACTGTACGCTATCTCTTACAAAGTTATAGGATGGTTTATACAGACAAGTTAACA